>QNGE01003919.1:27957-39349 GCA_008508345.1 Paragonimus westermani | reverse complement strand
TTAGATGGTTAGGTCATGTATTAAGGATGCCAGCTAGTCGTCTTCCACACCGAGCACTATTCGCTGACACTGCGACCGACTGGTGTAAGGTGCGAGGTGGACAGACAATGACCTGGCGTAGGGAAATGAAGTCGTCCACGAAGGGGTTGGCCGCCGTGTTCAGTCGTGTTCGTCCACTGGGCTGGGGCCCTCGCGACTCACAGAGTCGGTGGTTGGAGACTCTAGGCGAGATGGCGGCTAATCGAGCTCAGTGGCGTGAGTGTTGTCGTTGTTTGGCCGAGTTGTCAGTGAAAGCCGTAAGGAAGCTGTCTCGCTGATGACGCCTTACTCTCTCTTGCAGCTCGGTTGTGTTGTTTGCAAGGTGTAGGCACCTTGATGCTGAATGTTTGAATATGGACGTAGTCATTTTCGATAGTTAGATCCCTTCCCGTTCCCACCTTTTTCCTTTTCTCTTTCTATATAGGGTTTGCTTTTTCTTCATGGTTGTGTGGCAGTTAAGCATTAGTGTGAACCACTGATGTATTGCTGTCTATGATGATGATGTTCTGATTTGCACTGTAATTAATTGAAATACATCGTTTACATGCCAATCAACTCGTTTATTAAACAGAATATACTATCCAGTTGCTTTATTTCACAGGTTAACTTATGTATAACGATGGGACCAACCCAGCCGTAGCTTGCGACAAGACGCAGGAGACAGTGATTAAGGATAAAAGGTAGGTTCGTTCGACGGTTTTATGAAGTAAGCAGTCTCCGAATGAATTTGGCTAGAACCTGGAACTTACTCTGATTTAAATGTGTCGAACTCAAGCAATCCGTATCACCGAAGACCGCCAAACGACCGCAAGGCGATGGCGACTTTAGTGGTGTCCACAAACCCAGCACAGGTACGACTGGATCTGTATCGGAAGCCACCAAACGCCAGTCATTATCTTCCTTTGACGCACTGCCTGCAATTACAGAAGACGGATGGCCAGAACCCACAGTGGTGCGAATCAGCTGATCGCCCAAGTTTACCAGATTCGCACGTAGTACACTGCCACGTCCGGAAATGAAGGAGATATTGTTGTCTGGGAATCGCTTCAGACTGGATCCAGACGTGTAACGTACTGGGGCAAAATGAAAAAGATGCAATGCTGACAACAGGAAAAAAACATCGTACATGGTGTGCATGTTCTTTTCGGTGTTGTTCGAAAGTAAGTCAGGAAGCCTTCAATGTGCAAAATCCAATTGTGTAAAATTATCATTACATTCTTAAGGTTCATGAAAAAAGTCAACGCGGGTTTCATCTGTAGAATGGCGAAATTGGTATGGATGGAAATGAAATCATGATTGCAAACTAATCGAGTGTTGCTGCGCACAAGTATGTGAACGAAAAACGTGATGTGCACACGATAAGTCCGACAGAGCTCTTGGGGTTTACAAATGAGAATGATCAGGTGGTCTGCAGGTAACTGGTTAGGAGAGGTGCAACGTCTACATTAATTAATTTTCGGCGCACAGATTGGAGTCTTCGATTCTGGCTACAGTCACCAAGTCCATCTTAGTCAATGTATGACTGAATGACGGGAGCTCTAAATTACCGAACTTTAGCTAAGGAACACTCATTCGAACTCAGTACGTAGTTCTGTGCGCAGAGAAGTGGCATAGGCGAAGTGTCAGATTGATATGATCCTGGCTACATGTTATTTGGTATGGCTATCTACCGTTTATCCCCACACGTTCCATTTTTGTGAATGGACTGTAAACACACCGCAGCATACCAATTTAATGCTCTGATGCACCAGCTGCGACCAAGTAGAACATTTACTGCGTGTGGTTGTACGTAAGGACTTTAACGCCAAGAAAATCAAGTGAGCGAGGTGCAGCAGGGTAGGCCAATAGGATTACGGATAGTACTGGTGTTTCTTATGATACTATGTTTAATATGGGTCGGAAACCCTGGGGGTCCTGAAACTAATATGGAACTATTTGAAAAAGCACCAAATGAGAGGTTAACGCGAGTACACATATAGAGCCAACATACATTTCCATCTCGAATTTACACATTGAAAGAGAAACACGGAAAGACGGAAAACACCGATGGTTCACATTCCCTTCGTCTTGAAAGAAAATTCGGGGTGCGACGGACAAGTAGGTGGTCGAGCATCTGGAATGCGTGTTGTGGTCGATCTTTTCTACGAGGACGATTGGATGTGTGGTGCTTCTTGAAACATGTTGCCAACAATTAATAGATGGTCTGTCGAACTTCAACGCACTGCTGCACGTAATGACATCAGCTCACCATTGGTTGCGTGAAGCTCGAAGTGTACTGAAAGCTAAACATGCGTTCATCTTACTGAACATGGAATGCGTATACCCTCCAAGTGTTACTGGCAATGGAATAACGCACATCATGTGCACGATGGGTCAACCATGCCAGTCTGAATGAGCGTTGAAAGCAATCCTTATTGCTGTTACCTGCTTGTCCTGCGAATTTTCGGTCCTTACGTGTAAATGAGCTGTCACCTTGAGTTGGACAGCATGACCAACTCTAAAATGAACAGCTTCTGAGTAGTGTAAGTCACTTTGCTACGGACAGCGAAGTCCTAATTTGTCGAAAATGAAGAATACATTATAACCTGGACGATCCATTACCCACGATACGAATGACACCATGAGGCAAAAACCAACGCGCGCTCAACAGCACAAAAACAATACATCATTCATCTACCACAAGACAGCTTATTCGAGAACAGTATTTTCAGGTTGGTTCGCATCAGATTCAAGCCTGACTCGCCTTGTACAACAATATCAGACTGATAACTGGTGCGGTGAAACAAAATGTGTGTGGAAGATGAATAAGGTGATTTACGGTAGGATCACCAAGCGGACCTACCCACTCGTCGTCCAATGTGCACATCACCTGCGTAGACAGTGTCCCTGAGAAAGGATCGGCAGAGGAAACAAACGTGGCTTTTTTAATCGGAGGCTACTCCAGTTTGAGACGACAGAAGATATAGGGACAGAGGGAATAATACAATGAAATCAGAAAGACAACAGAAAGAATACAGGAATTGCAACTTCTGGGGTCAAATCTGTAGTGTTTAACAGTGATGCTTCTCCACCTAGAAACACTATACATTTGGTCCCATTCACAAATATATGTGAAATATACCAATCGTGAGATTCATGTTTTGCTTGCATCAATCATACGGGGATGGCAACAAAAATAACCTGAGAGGAATAGGTTAAATCTAAGTCAACATCATCAGCTTCCGCCCTCAGCAACACCCGTGAATATAATGGATCTGGCTCCCGCTGATCGTGATAATGGTCCACGGAGTTGCAAAATGGCAGAATACACAACGAACATACAACGAGAAGGAGGAAGATGAACAAACAAAAACGAGTGAATTCCACAAGACAGTCAATAAACTTGCGGATGCGGGAACCCCACTGAGTGCGACACAGTGCCATGTCAAAGTGTTCCAATCAGCGAATAAGATGGTCGCGAACTCACAAATCAAGCACACGGAAAGTACTAACTTTGCTCAGTGGGACGGTCGAGGCTTTCACAACTCGTGATCGTCTGATCGCTTGGTCGCCTTGGGATTTCTGCCGAGTAATGTGTGGTGCGGCAGACATTCCGTCAGCATACGCAATACATGACTCAGCTAGCGAAGATTACGCATTTTCCTTATCTGGGTTGTCAGTCGCGAAATCACACACTTCCGAAATACGCGCTGATGGGCTGTCGCGTTGCTCACAAAATCAGCCTATTTCATACGTGCTGACTGGCGGATACCAGTGACCAAACACCGAGGAACAATGTACATCTTCCGTACAAATGATGCAGGTGCTTGTTCCATACAGCAAAATAGAACGAACTAAGTCAACCAAAAACAACACAGAAGCGGAATAACGATAGGTTAATCTGATGCGTCAACATCCTTTGAGTATACAAAAGCCGCCAACAGATTTTGATAGCACCACCTCACCCAAACCCTGCAAATTCCGAAATCGATCGTGAAGAAATGACCCAAAAAAGTTGAGCTGGACAACCAGAGAACCTGGGCTTGACGATCGACGGGAATGGATTCTTTATTGTCAGAATGGCAGCTGGATCGTCGTGGATTGTCCTTGAAACCAGCCTCTCTGGAATGTGCTCTGCCATTCGCTATGAAAGGCGCCGATTCGTTCTACTGATGTAACTGTCATTACAACTGCAGCTGAACTGTAAAACAATGTGAATCGCAGACATACCATGCAAATATTGCACTCGCGTAAGGTCGATTACCGCCCCGGCAGACTGCACCAAACGAAGTTGTCTCCGAATAAATGTGTTTAATGCAGAAGTCAGCTCGTCACTAATACTCTCTACCAGGTGGTCCTGTTTAAACAGCGAAACACTCAACCTCGAATCCCAACGCTCAAACCTATATGCCCGAACTCCCTCGAGCTGAAGACAGTGGTTCTTATGGCGACGAAACGTCTGCATTTCGAACACCAAGCTCGGTGAATGAATAAAACAATCAACCCCAATTACCAAATCTATCAACATTTCTAACAATCACAAAGCTTCAGCTTGTTACCGTTTGCGTAAGAAATCCAGCTGTCTTTTTGGTCATGTATACATTGACAAGTTTTTTGGGAATGCACGCTTGTCATTGGAATTTTTGTGAGGAACGTATAATCTCTCTCTCTCTCTCTCTATCGTGCTCAGAGTTCTGCAGAAGTGTGTTTCGAACACGCACGCCATGTTCGTAAGCGAATGATGAAAATGTGACGAAATGAAGCAGCATTCGATCCAAGTCAAGTTGCGATAGGCCGTTTAGGTTGCATTCTCATCAATACAGCGGAGTAGGCACAATGCTCATGAATGGAAGGCAGTTGTGGCGCACCAGTTCGTGTGGCACAGAAAGACCATAAGAAACATTAGTGAGACCATCGAAAAAAAACCCAGTGAAAAGTGAACATTCGATAGCAGAAGAATATTGTTAACGTGACGTTTATACGAGAGTGCTGCGTCAATAGTGATTGACATTTTCACCCCATCAATCCAAAAACATCCGCCATTCGTGGTCCTAATGGACATCTCAACAATACGTCACCGAACGGTAGCAATGCATATAAAAAGAGCTTTAAAACAGAACATGGGAGAAGGGATGGAATTGTTTTCGATAAAGGTAATAAACCGTTTTACGAAGTGGGAAATTAGTGGATAGGAAATTGATGACAACGGAAACAACTGTGTGACCCTCCAGAAACACTAGTTCATGAGGATCTTCTTTCGATTGAGTCAAGTAAGTTAACGGGACATCATCTGACTTCATAATGCACTTTTGTGCGCACACAATTGGTCTCAGTGGGACATTGGATAGGTGAATCTTTGTTTGATCTGGGTCGTGTCTGTCTCTTTCTCCGTGAAATTTGCCACTTCTTCCACCTCCGAGTTGACAGTAGTTCTCTTGTCAATGGTGCCATAGTTGATTCTAGTTCATCAGGCTGGTTACTCATCGTAGTAAGTGGGCTTTAGTTATTTAGTACTACAGGTTGACCAAAGTAATCTTTTGACTTTGAGAAGCCGGTACGCAAAATCCTTAACCACACAAACATACAAACTGGTACGTCTGGCGGACGCCTACACTCTGTTTCGACCATGCGTGAGCCATACACATCTTGTGAATTTCATGTACGTGACTGACAAAAGTAAATCAGTTGTAATAAATATTGGAAAATGTGTCCTCCACCCACATTAGTACATCTGAAGCGTCAAATAACCTAGTGAGAATTGTAGCGTCCGATTCGCAGCTACATCTTAAGTTGACACTCATCTATCTTACTAAGTGATTAGATAAGTTGAAACATGCGAACATCGGTGATGAAGTCCCTAGACAGGTTTTTATCCGATCCGTCCGGATAAGTATACAGTATTTCGTAGAGGTCTGTCATCATTTATTCCGAAGCTTCCTTTAGACGCACGTTAGCGTGAAAGCAAACCTGCATCATTGTCATTCAAACCAGTTTTGCTTTAAATACAAAACGATGAACGAGCTAGAGATACAAAAGGCCAGTGGTTGTCATCGCGAAGTTTCCTTTAAAGTTTGCAGGAGCCATAGATGCCCAAGTCACAGAAGTGATGGTCACAACATTCGCTGGAATAGCTCAACGCGCCTGGGGGACACACTCAAAGCGCACACCGGATGGGTCACGAACAACACGAGAGATCACTAAATGAAATCATCACCAAATGAAATCGGCCCAACGGGCTAGATATAAGGGACGGATACCGTCAATCAAACGCACAGAACTATGCAGAAGTGCATAGGATGTTAAAGCGGAAACTCAGCTGCGTTGTGGACAGAAATTCCGGTTTACATATACGACCGCACAAGTGGTGTGGAAGCGTGTGAATCAGGCGAAGAAGATCGTGCTTTATCGAAGGAAGCTATATAACTCCCAAATAATCAACCGCATCTGCATCCTACCACCTACCGGGGCTTTGACTGTGAGACTGCATAAAAGGAATTATGAGAATTTCCAATTATTCATAAGTTTACCTTTTTTCCTGTCTAGTGAATCGTAAACAACCCTAGATGCTTCAACCGACTGTTTCAAATCTGACAATCTACGGGTTTGCGTTAAGTTGAAGTAAACAACCGTCTTTTCCGTTTCTCTTATTGCCAAGCTAGTTTCCTGAACACCGGTCATGTGAACGCAATATATATGTCCGAAATGACTATAGACTAAATCAATAAGAGGTCAAAATTGAAAACAAACGATTAGAGTCGGGGCAAAATGAAAATTGACCACATGCACCATGAGTGTAAGTGAACAACCTATTCTTACGGGCCTTGGATTTGCAACCACCCAACATCTACCCTAGGATTCACCGAACTGTTTACGTCGCAAACATTGCGCAACTATATAAAGGCACTTTACCCAACCGTACCATTGCCCACCACACCCTCGTTAAAAGATTATTTCTTATTCTTGGGCGTCTGGACGTCTCTTCAGCCAGTTTCTCTGAGGTTCATGTCACCTCCAGATAAATGTTGATTTACTTCACTATCTTATGGAAAAAGCATGCGGTCCAGTGATGTGAAAGGTGTCTGCAAACGCTTGGAAATTAAGATCGTGTTATTCGAGCAACCTCTTTAAAATAACTGGTCACATTATGTGCAAGGACGCGTTAGTCTGTCCTTAAAAAAACACGAATTTATCATTAAAAGAACTGGTGAATGTAACAGATAACATAGAACGACGCGGTTCGACAGGGAGGTCACACAGCTGTAGCATGGTATACATAGCTTGGAGCTTTCCATTAAACGACTTTCAAACGTTTTTTCCAAAAACAGTCTTTCCCAATCCTGAGACTTTCGTCTACCGTTGTGTATTTCACAAATATGGAAGACAGGCCCGCTAATCAAACGTTCTACCGGATTTGCCTATCGGCAGTTATCAGTTGTACTGTACACCTAACCGGTCCAATGATGGTGAACTCAGCAACAAAATGACAAACTGCTCCGTACCGGTTGTTTGAAACAATGTGCCAACTACAAGCAATCATCACCATGACCTCCAGATTGAACCATTCACCAGTGGAGCATTTGGATACGACTATATGATGAGCAGGGATGTGAATTCGGCAAGTCCGCTATCCCTCGGACATATCAGAAACACAGTGAAGTGGACAGAAAACATCTTACAACAAGAGGATGAAAACAGTTCTAAGCAGACTGCAGAAGCTAACCGGGACTCACCCGAATTCGATATCAAAAGGTCGCAATAAGTTGTTTAGCGCAGGCAAATTGGACCCGCCAGTCTCAGGTGTCCATACCTGCCTGAATTAAAAAAGCAGGCAATAGATAAATCATTTTATTTTATTTTTGATTGCTTGTAGCTGAAAACTGACAACCAATGAGATCAGGTGTGTGTAGTCATCAGCTCAGCACATGATAAAGAAGACACCAACACTGGGACCTGTGAGACAAGTACGATTGATGGTACTTATGTCCTCCAGTAAAGGAAACTCCCTAGGTATTCATGTTACAACCCGAAAGATGTACTGTCCTAAATTGATTCTGTGGTAGCCGATTAGATATCCGTTTTTTTTTCTCACTACAATCGGTTGAATTAGATTTGTGATGCGCATGCAGCACACGATCTTATAACGACATTTAAGCACACCAGTGGCAACGAGGAGCTAAACCAATTAATGTTAAGGCGATCAGTTGCAGAGACACGTTACACCACAGACAAAGACAAAACGAGCAGCTACCACAAAGTTTTGGGCGACTAAATCAGGCCGAAAGCTTTTGAGAAATAGGGTGCGAGTACGAATTTCATTCAACTTTCACACTAGAGAGATACGGCGTAAAAAATATTTTCTTCTCTGACATGACAGTTACATATCAGGATAACGATGTGACATTTCTGAGCACACGCGTAAATTAACCGAGTATTGAGGGAATAGGAAGTGTTTTCAAACATCAAAACTGCCCGCCTCACTACAATCACTAGCAATATATAAAGCATTCTCCTTAATTATCGGTTTGGTAATTTGTTTCACTCAGCGGTTGAAGATAACACCTATATTACATTTGTAGCAGCGCGATATCACCTGTCTCACTGTCGTTTGTGGTAGCTTAAAAGCTTGTCTTAGCATTTTCGTGTCTTCGATCGGAAAATGCTGACAGACTGCAACCTTATACTTCCATTCCAGGGAAAAGTCAGGTACAATTGATCAGAGAAAATGTGTACATCAGTCAATCTAACAAGACCATAGGTTCACGTGCTTGACCATGAACTACCATGTGCGCCTCACATGTCGGGTTTTTTAACACCATACGACACAGGAAAGTACGGAAGCAGGAACCAACATTGCACGATTAACGCAAGAAAGCGAACAAAGTCAACAGTACTTGTCAGTCATGTTCCGATCGGAGGTAATTTTATCATGTAGCATAATATGGGAGAATCAATAACAAACTAACCATAAGCGACTGTTGGTTAGTATTCAATAGGAATCCGTATTAAGGCGTTTTCAAACGGCTCTGAAGAGTTCCTCCGCGACGAGCATAGTCCCCCCTGCTATGGGCATCGACTGCTCAAGACAATATATATCGTACTACAACAGAATAGCAGCCAGAGCAACCTTACGAAACTGAACGACAAGTACTCGACTGAAGAATCATCAAATGTAGTCTACTAAATCGCCTGAATGCGGTGCAGTAATATCTACGTCGACCAAAGTGAAAAAAAGTTGCACAGACCAACACGCGGACCCAGACGGGCGATAAACAGACATGACCAAAAGTCACTGGTCGATGCAAACGGAAAGTGAAAACCGTCAATTTAATTTGGAAAACATGGCAATACGTGGCAGAGTGCGAACCTGGTAAACACTTGGCACTGGAAGCAGACACAAATAGACCGACAGCAAACCTAGTAACAAAAAAGGAACCGGAAGAATGAATTGTAGCCAATCGACCGAAAGCACCATTTTATCAACAGGTCAGTAAACGGTTAGGAGGTGTATCAGCAGCCAATCACACTCCGAACATGTCGACAATTTGAATGCGTTTGACATCCGCATCACCTATTAAACTTTCAGTAATCATAAGGAAGTACAGCTTCCAAAACGATCAACTCGTTTTGCAAGCGGTTGTACTGACGACGCTACTTAACACAGTGGTGAAACATATGTAGGCCAAACTAGACAGGTGTGAGAGCAATCCAACATTAACAGCATCCACATCTCGAGATACAATCATACTCGGGTATTGTCAGCACAATGCCACCACCAGAATGGTTAACACTGGGGCAAATCAATACGGCATGCGACAGCTGGGTTAGCTATTGAATAATAATGAAACACACAGTCTCCACATGATTACATGGAAAATGATAGGGACATCAAAGAAGTAAAGAACTGGGTGCTCAGAAACAGAAAAATAAACAAGAAAAACGGACGCTCACCGGGTGTTTGTGTCAAAGAAACGCAAAGCTTCAATCACACTTGTGTTGTACCACTCTGCAAACACCAGCAGGGATAGTCCAAACGTAGTCACGTCAACAAACAGCTTCTCAATTTCGGCAGGAAAGAATTCCTCCTCCGTATCAACCAATAAGAGCGTGCCTGCGATACAGGCAACATGGAAGATCAAACGTGGTCAGAAAGACAAAACGGAACTTACGACAACACAATGATGAGGGCATTCCTAACAGTCACACAATTGTTAGGGGCGCCGAAGAACTAGAGAGAAGAAAATTGCAGCTTGCTAGTTTGGATTCGCTGAATGAGTGGCAATTAATAATGCAAGACCGGCTGCAAGTGTTAGTACCAGCATGTTTTCAGAATTGTAAACTTATGTGAAAGATAATTAGGGTATAGGAATTCCACTGGCAATATAAGGAAACGAACTGGACGTTCACCTTCTGTAGCATGGAAAAACCACCGAAATGTAAATCCGATAGAACCAGGTTATATGCAAAACAAACACGCTGGATGACGAATGGAACAAGCGACAGACAAAAAGAATCCTGGAAAATGCGCAGATTAAAAACACCCAGCTTAGTGTGAATCAGGTAATCAAGGTTAAAACCTACCACTTCAGCGTGCTTGTGTTCCACAATCTTATCAAAGTGATACCACTTATTTATCGAACGTATTTTTCGTTCCTAATAGAGATCGATCAGTGGAAATGACAAGCGCAACCAATGAGGCGAGTAATTTGCATATCCTTTAGCAACGCCGTGGCATGGTGGATAGATGCCTAAACCATCGGGAAATTCCCCATGCGCCACATGACAGCCGACATTGATTGATTCACAGTTCATGTAATACAACATTTTGCCCCCAGGTGTTAGAGTGGACAAAATTAAGCGAATAGGTAACACTTTGCAGAGCGCTTCAACTCCACGACCCAGGCTTCTGAGGTTAGTCTTTTCTTTGAAAGTTTGAAACATTGGTTCCCATCGATAAATTTGAAAGCCAATAGTAGCATGTAACATGTCTTGCGCAGTGACAGTTCGTTCGCATCTCATCGGTTACTTTTGCTGTGGTCACCTGATTGACTGTTTCAAATATGATTAGATTGATTTCGTCTAGCTGCTTGCCCCCCTAACTATATAAAGTGTATGTTGAAAATTAGTCCTTTCTCATCATCATCATCAAAACAGCCACGAGCCTGACCAAAAGGTACTGTGGCTCGGGCCGCCGCTCACCTCAACAGTGACGTGGAATATCCTAAAAGGAAAGAGTACTACGAAGGACAAAAAAGATTGAAGAAGACTAAATGGAAGAACTAGAAATGGTATGGATACAGGTACGCCATTGACTGCGACACACCGCCATCTCGGATAGCGTCTCTAACCAACGGTTTGAGTGATCACGAGGACCCCA
>QNGE01003919.1:0-24967 GCA_008508345.1 Paragonimus westermani | reverse complement strand
TCGTGCCTCACTGCCTAAGCACTCCTACGCGGTCAGCAGTGCGACATACAATCCTATGAGTGTAACTGCTTTTCGTCTGACTGCTCCCCTTTGGCCTGTCTGACAAGGTTGCACCTGGAAGGACCGGAGTCCTAGTCAGCATAGCCCACCGGATCAAAACAGTACACAAGCCCAACCACCACGTCAAGGTAGCAGCATAGGTCGGGATTAGTCCTTTCTAGTGCTGAAGGACGAAAAATACTCTTACGCTTTTTCTTCAAACCCAAAATCTCAAAGATCTACCTTCCACCAAACGCCTTAAACATAATAAGACCCTTAAGGACATGAAATCAGAATGCTCAGCTGATAAACAAAATTTAAATATGTGGGTTTCAGTGGTTCAGCGACAGTTTTGTTCTGCTTTTTTTGAACTCAATGTTGACGGCTAACGATTCCAGGATCGTAGTTTTCGCTTCCGTCAGGTAGTTATCATCAGTCCAAAGGGCATTCTGCATAAGCTCCAGGTACTAGTTGATGACGGTCAACCGGAAATTCATTGCATTCACCGAACCGTGGCTATCACTAGAAATACAATACGGCGAGTTTTCAGTAACGCGTCACAGACTGTTCAGCTGTGATCGAATGCCCCAAAGTCAATAAGGTCGTATTTCACACGTCAAGGAAGAGTATGGTGTGAGGAAGGCCGATTTGCCTATTTTTTTCTCATGGCGCTGTAGAGCCGCCGGCCTTGTACCTCAACACGTGCCCTAGGGCACTGTTTATAGTGATCACATTCCACAGAAGTTTCACTTTCAATTCTTCCGATGTTATGAAACTCACCTGCATGCGCACATTAAATAGAGGACATTAACGTATCAAAGGTATGCCGACAACATTCCTCTTGTTCAGATGCAACAGAACGCTTTGCAAGTGACCCTCTAGATCTAGCTCTTAGAACTTCAATAAAGCAACTTGTCGACTAACCAACAAGTGCCGTGGTGGACTAAACTCTATCAGCACTGGACGTCGTATACGGAAAATTCAAAGGACTGATTTGCTTTGCCAATAGCCACTAGGCTCGTATGAGCACGTGGATGTGTTACACCGATGATGTGTAGTCAGGGATAGGCGTTGTGATGAAATCCATTCTCCTAACACTTGGAAAACAGATTTTAATGGTGACGATCGCCATAGTTCGCTAGCCGTGCCTGATCACGAACGACGGCTCTACAGAGGTTACATGGCAGAACATTCACGGCTACAGTACCACACATATCCTCTGTTAAACGCATCAGCCAAACTCCCATATGGGTGTACCAAAAGAGCATGAACGTGATTGGAAAGCAAGCAAGGTTTCGCAGGGTAAGTTTCAGTTCTCCTTTAATCATCACTATTGAAGTTTACAGGGTAGCCCAAGTTGCCTACAAGCCATTTATGAGAACTGCCAGGTCACAGCGTGAAAGGGAGATGACTGGCACTGCTTCCATAGACCCAAAGCGTTTCTTTGGATGAGTACAATATACGAAGGGCAGAATGCCTCCGCATATTGGCTGATGGATCAAGCTGGAATGCTAACCAGCTCTGGTTTCAAGATTATGTATATTATTGGAGGCCTAACACGCTAGCGTCTTCGTGCTGTAACCCCCGCTCCATTCGGGAAACTGGAGGAATGAATCGAAAGGCGTCGTTTCTTGCGAAGTATGAAGATTGCCGAGGTTGAAACTTTTAGATTGCTGAGGGAACTATATTCCGCGAAAGTCGCCGGACCTGAGGAACGTAAATCAAGAGCGCATGTGAAATTGCGGCGGTTCTACACAGACCGTTCATTCTGACCTTTCGAAAGCCTACTGGAAACGAGGTCCCCTTCATAGTGACGTGAGGTTGTGTACCCCATGAACGAAAAGGGAGACAGGATGACATCAGACAACTATCGATTTAACAACCTGATCAGCCTAATAAGAGAGGAGGGTGAAGCAAATCTGGCTCAACTGGGGCATCCCAACCCGGTCCAGTGAGGTTCCACACACTCCTGTCTCACAAATCGCATTGAAACTGCGCGTGAAACTACACTACTTTGAACTAAGTAGGAATGTCCTACAATAAGTGTCTGCAGGACAACATATCGGCAACACAGAGAGCAGCACGTCTGTAAAGAAACAAGTATGCTTCTTGACATGCTGTGAAGAGCAAAGTGTCTAAAAGGTTCGTTGTTGGACTACTGTCTCTTTCCGATTTGACTCAATGAGCTTCTTGGTCTCCCAAGTTTTGCAAATGACCTTAATATGTGGCAGATCTTAAGGAACTGAGGAGGACCGGGTGCATCGTAGACGATTTTTAGTCAGCTTTGAACGTGGTCAACAGAATGGCTACCGCTACTAAGTTGTGAAAAATATACTGTACTGCGTTTTGGTTCAGATGCCGTTGTCACAACTATGTATGCGCTAGAAGAGACCGAAATGCTTGTAGTGATTCAGCATAAGGATGTGGTTCATTTCTTTTGGCGACGTCGCTACGCTGTTCACAAAGGCTTTTGCATGTTATAGATGATTCCGCCGATTTTTCGGTATGTAGACAGCTGATGTAGTCTGAAAACTCTCTACTGCGTCTGCGAGGCGGCACCTCAAGAGGTACGCCTCGGTCCTACCAGAAGCGGAACCTCGGGAAACCATTTAGTGGTAGCTTAACTATCTGAAGCTTATTCAGGGATCTCGAGTCTCATTTCCCGACGCTCAATGTGTCGGCCAGACCCAACAGGGTCGAAACGGGTTCAGGAGAAGAAAGAGACCCAATAGTTTCAAAAACAATTTAACACATCTTGAAGAAAATAGTGTTTTTCGAAAAACCACTTAAATATATTGTCAAATGGAGCGATGCATCCTGCTCAATTTTGACCCATACTCTTGTTTCTAAGTCCACTATTGTTCGTAGCAATGCCAGTACGAGAATACGTGTCGTCTTCCTTCTCGAAATGTCGCGATTCATTCCCACTCCTTCGACATGACAAAATCAGCGATACGTATGAGTACGAAATCGTACGGTTGGACGTTTCATTACTGAAGCCGTGCGGTGCAAATTCACTGTATTCATCGCTTAAGCAAACGGCAACACAATAGACGAACATGGAAGAAACCAATCCAAATGTGGCTTTAAGACAGTACATACGGATTAGACGGGCAGCTTCCACAATACACCTTTTGTTATTCGCTAGGTTTTTGTTCTTCATTGCATCAATCAGCTTACAGCTTGCGACTATGCATGTGCCAGTGACAACCAATGACAGACTATGATGTCCTCAGTACTGACGTACACTTACTAATGCGAGTTCTTGTCTCATAGATAAAAACCGTTTAGTGCAACCAGTATGAGGTCTTCTTTCTTTAGTTACGCGGAAGTTTCCATTTCAAGTAAAGTTTCTAGGGCTATTCGAATTCCCCAAATTCGGAGTATTACAGGTGGCTATACAAGTAACTAACAAATCTTTCTGTAAACACACTGCGAATCCATACTGAAAGACAAATTTCGGATAATCTTATGCCGTGGCTTCCCTAAGTTGTCATAATGAGTCACTGGTTTACTGATCATCATCCGGCCTGCAAACGTGGCAATCGCATACAAAACCCTTAGAAGTTGATTCAATGGCACTATTAAAATGAACAACACCCAGAATATTAGCTGTAAAACACAAACTTGAAACTTCCAACTGGTCTATAATCAGATTAATGTAATCTCCATAGACGGAAACGAAAAGACGACGTTAACGTGAAACAAAGAACAACAAATGATCGGACTGCATATCCGTCTAGCAACTGACCCGACGTTAGAAAACCCGAGATTCAGATCGCAACCACCAACAAGTGTTAATAACAGTATACCCACAAACAAAGTAAACGAATACAACTGGTGAACGAAAGCGAAACTAGATCGTTGGAAACGATGAGAGCTGGCTTACGATGAAATTCTACACCCATCCGCATGAACTCACCGTAGTTGGATGCATCAAAGCAAGTGAACGGAGAGGTGAGGATTTCCACATAGTAATTCGCCCTTCGCATATGCATGTACAGGTCACGCATGTTTGTGTGGATATGATCACCAAGCCTTCGGAAATTCAACCAGAAACATTAATTATCGAGAGACGGCTGGTAAGACGAGTTGCGGATCAGCACCAAGATGACTATCTGTCAGCTGAATCTAACAACGATACACTCAACCATGATTCACGAAGCAAAAATTCAGTCACTACAAGCGAAACACCCTGGTTGGCCACAGTACGATTCAAGGGGTTAATGGGATCAACAGGCCCAATGACAATGAAATCAGACACGGAATAGATGGAGTAAAATGCAAAGTGGAATGATTACAAGGCAATCCAATCCTAATCGATTACGATGAACCATCTACTTCCAAAAATAACGAAAACAAAAAATGGAAAATGGTAACTTCATTGGACGAAATTTGAAGAAAAAGACACCAAAGAGTTGCGCATACAGATTACCAGCGTCCACTAGGAGCACAGTGATATGAAGGAGAGATAATTCAGAATGACATTTATTAACAAGTATCGATAACCTAGTGGAAGGTAGCGTTCCAAAAAACGCCAGCACAGAGTAGTTCATGTAATATAGTAACTGATATATACGATAAAAGGGTATATCCCCACGGCTAAACACATCACGTGCACAGAAAACACGGAGTCGTTGGTTAAGCTTTAGAAATCTCACCCCAGAAGATCACAAGCGGAACAAACACCGACTTTGTCTTTGTATCACTACTCAGGGGAGAAGTCCGCAGTGTCCGCATACAGGCCGCATGCTACTCATTGCAACCAAGAAGGTAAACATTAGTGAAAAAAAAACTAGATTTCGTCCACGTACATAATACAATCAATTTTTCATTTCCAAAAAATCCTGCAGCACTACTCAACATAACGCCAGCCAACAGTTACTATAGTTCTCCACCGTAAATGTGCGTTCCATTCAGTGGATCGATCCACACTTTGAGTCGTTTATACGCGGAGTTGTACCTACCACCAACGTACTGTGTGGACTTTGTTGTCATGCTTCATCTCACATCAAGGTTTACAGTGACTGTTGACAGTTTCAGCAGCAGGAGCGACATGCCTCAAGGCTGACCACTTTCACCATTTTTGTTTAATTTTGCCACCGATGAAATAGTGGAGGGCTTTCTGCGGCCCTCACGGGATGTGGGCATGGACCTTTCCTCATGCAAGACTGATTGATCTTGATTGTGTTGACGACAAGCTGTTGCTGTTTGACACTTTCCAAACAGCACAAACAGCGCCAGATGCTAATTCACACGCTGGTAATTAATTCGGAATGCGATTTGCAGCCTCAAACTAAAACCGACCTCTGCAAGATTGCTATGACTACGTAGACGTGGTGTTGGACGATGAAGTCATGGAGATCGTTAATCGGTTTGCATGCTTGATAATCTGTATCAGTGGCGGTGGAGGTGTAGGGAATGAAACAGGAGCGCGTATTTCTGAATGGAGAACGCCATTCGGTAGCTTGAGGTACCTCTGGAGACAAAGGGGCGTCCAGCTGAGGTGTGGGGTTCGCATATATATGGGACGACTGTGCAGTTTGTAGTACTTTACGTCTTTGATACATGATCGCTCAAGGTGTAAATCGTAAAGTGTCTTCGAGTTGTCTGTGAAGTGAGTGCACTTACCGATGAGGGGCAATAAACACCATAAAGAAGGCACTTGGCTGATGGCGTCTTATTTTAACTTACAGCTCCGCTATTTGTCTCTAAGGTGTAGGCACCTTGATGTTGAATGTGTGAATACACATTGGGCTATTTTTAGCAGTTGGGTCCCTCCCTCTCCCGTTCTCTTTTCTTCGTGGTTGTGGCAGTTAAGCAACAGTGTGAACCACTGATGTATTAGTCTAAAACTATTATAATGATACTAACTGGTGATATGTGTGATGTATTAGACACTACATGGATAAAAGGTTCGCACTTCGAACACCTTCGTGAAAATAGTCTTGTCAATTTCTTTCAGGTCAACTAAAAAGCCAGAGGCTGCTATTCTGCTGCTCCCTACGCCTAGCAGTACTATCTTGAGGAGATTTTCACGCCTTATCCTCACCACACCATGTGAACAACACAACGTCAATTGACTACCGTCTATGATTCTCAACATTTTGATACAATTTAATTATGCACCTTCTTCTACACTTCGTTATGTGAAAACAGTTAACCGTCGAACCAATGAGATGTGTGCACCGCTTGTGTATCATTCTTACTCGCTATTATTTTACACTCTAACAGCCTTCTCTCGTGGGATTCCTTGTGGTGAGTTACGAGTTTAGACACCTTCCTACATTACTGGTGAGTAGTCGGGGATTTGGTTCATTTTCAAGTTGACCATCACTCACATTTGATTGCAGCGTTCGCATTCAGATAGACTTCCCAGCTCTAATGAAAGCGAAACTCGAGTCTAGTGCTTATTTTCGAAACAGGCTGGCTGGAAAGTCTATCTGAATGCGAACGCTGCAATCAAATGTGAGTGATGGTCAACTTGAAAAAAAAACTTTCCTACATCTTGGTAGTGGCGGAGTTTCGCGTGAGTTTAATTGAAAGCGAGATTGGTGAAGGAGCAATTCTTCCAGAGCTTATCACCGAAATTGCAAGAGAAGGTTCGGATGGATGATTCGTGTGGGACAACAAATATCGACCGGCTGTCCGGAATTGCGTAACGTCTGCCCACAGGGACGGAAGCCGGGAGGCCTAAAGTTAGTCATCCGGAGAAAAAAATCAACCAGCTGACAAATGTGGTAGGAAGTTTGAAGATGAATTCGGGACAAAAAAGACCACAAGCCATATGAGCACGTGAACAATCACACCGTAATCGTTGTTTCGTTTCTGACAGGTTGCGACATTTTCTTCGTCAGTGCCAAAAAAAGACGTTTTTCTTCTTGCTTCCAGTACGGGGTTGTTATGGAGGCGGCTCGCGGGTGAAGGTGTTGCTCGAATGAGTATATATGGAGGCTAGAATTTCAATTGCAAACAAAGTACGGTAATTGGAAGGTGGCAGCGACAAACATAGACCTGGGAAAGAGCGAACTACGTACAAAGGTGTTGCTGTGAAATTCAGTCACAAGAAGACGGAGAAGCAAAGCCGAATGAGCAGAGTCGCTGCCAAATCTCCACTAGAATGTATTTTTCATGTGAGCAGACAAATGTGTTGATGAGTCCCCTCATGTATTCACTAATGTGGATGGAGAGCACCGATTTTACGCAAGCATCGCACATCCTATGGACCTGCAACGAAGTGCGGAATGCGACCAATATAGCGGAGGATACCATTCAAGTTGATTCTAGAATTGGGGAGGCACCTAAAGGAGACGCTAAAGGAGGGGATAGTTCGACGAACAAGCAGCTCATTTCCGTAGCCGGTATTAAGGATCAGAAAAACGATTATGTGTTGATTTCAAACAGCTGACAGTCAAGTGAAAGAGATTTTTGTACATCTGCATGAAGCCAAAATGGTACCTTTCACAGACTTGCGTTCCGGTTACTAACAACTACCAAAGACACCGAAGGGCGGAGCAAAAACCGCTTTTGATGTGAACAGACAACGGTACGAATTCCTTACCATATCATTCAGTCTTCACAACGCACCAGCAACTTCCAGACGTATCTTGTTTCATATTTTCGAAGATCACGAAGAAATGAACGCGCATGGAGGTGATTCCAATGCAGTGACGGAACACGCAGAGAGGCTACAAGCAGCGCTACAACAAATCACTGTGTCCGTACTGTCTGGTGTACAGGCCGCCTTAAAATCGAACTTTCTTTCAACTGTTCGATAGCAGTTACCCTGTTGATGCAGACATCGTGTTTGGCAGTTGCTTGCCGATGAGAAAGTAGCAATACTTTCCGAAATATCACTGTGTCCGACTTTTCTAGCTGTCGATAAAGTAGCTGATTATTCCGATTGAGGATTTAGAAAGCAATACTGACACCTGGAAAAACAGTCACAAAATCCGGAAAATAATTTCCGGTCACTATTGTCTAAGTCACTAGAAGCTTTGGCGTCGATTTTCTTTGAAGATAATATCGCGATCGTTGGCTGAAACATTGATAATCTCTAGACGAAGCTGAAATTACAAAGTTTTTCAAGAGAGTTGAAAAAAACAGGGAGTTTGTGTAGTTTCCACACTCTGTACTGAGGGCGTATTTACATAAATAAGAAGCAACAGTTGTGAAATTGGCATATCTCTATAACGTTTGTATTCTAACTTTTTAATCAGAAGAAACCAAGTGGCGACTTTCAGTTATCCCGAACTCTAACTTTGGAAATCACAATTCATTTTTTCAAAACAGCCAAAACCCATGCAAACTCTGTGTCACCAGACAAGGGAAGTGACACCAGTATTCGGACAAGAAGCAAACAACCAAGTGGAGCCAGCTGCAGTGCCATCAGTAGTCGAGAAATTGGATTGAATTTCCCAACATACTTGTTTTAGTGGGCGAGTCACATAACAGTTCAAAATATTAGCCATTGTAATAAACGCTTTTTAAAGAACGATCTTCGTCACTGACCCCGACGTTAATTCCTTCAACTTTTAGCGGGATAATAGTTTAACATTGTCCGCCGATAGTTTTTGATACTTCGTCAGAAAATCGTTACAATTGACAAAATTATTTTGAGCACAACAAACAGAAGACTAACAGTATACCCGTTTCCCAACTGATTTCGTCAGACCTCTATCGGTGATTCAGTAAACCGTGAAAATGTGGAACTCACCAATCGAGCGGTTCCCTTTTTCTCGTCAAATCGTCTTGCGGTATGTAGCCCGAGGGATAGCGAATACTATGAAACTGATCGTACAGAACACGACGACTAAAACATAAACACAACGAAAAAAGTTACACCATTCACGGTCACAGACCCTACCTTGTCAAGCCACATTAATCGCTAACTCTGAACTCAACCACGGACGATATCGATCGTACCCTAGCGTGGACCTAGTAGCTTGTACAGTGCAGACAAAGATCGAAGCAATATGCGCATGAAATAATTTTCTCCGAAGTAACCTAGTGCGAGCATGACCACCAAACTGCAACAACCGGTTTCGCGAATCACGTCAAACTAGCTGACCTCTGGCCGCTAAATCAATGATTTGCCATAAGCAACATCCTCCAGTTAATTCGCTGCATGTGATTGGTTCTTTCATTTCCTGCAATGCCTCGTAGGTTGTCTTTGATAAAAGAAAAAAGCTAGATTCTTGGCGAAAATTGCCCTGAACCACATAGAAAGTGAATGCAACCAGAATGCCCAACTCTAGGCCGCGTTGTTTAATGCAAACTGAAAATAGAACAGTGTAACACACAAGCCACCAGAGACACTATCACTGAAAGTACATGAACCACTATATAAACCGTTTCGTAATTTATAATAACTGAAGAATATCGTTTAGAACCAAACACTTTATAGCTTACATTAAGCACCTTATATGTATTTGATGGTCATCTAATTCATATTGAATAAATTCATCCCATAGGTGATTAGGTCTGGAACAGTGCAACCCAGACCTAAGACATCTTACGATAAATAAGTCCCACAACATTAGCAGCCATAATTGTGTGGTCACACAATCAGTAAAGTTCATTTACTAAGCTGTGAACCGATGTGTAACCAGCTTTGAAGAAGGAATGCTCAAAACGCCTACATGGACTCCATAAATTAGTGAAACAATAAATTATAGAGATATTTCTTGTAACCAGAAAGACATGAACTGTTAAACGTATTCACTAAAGGTCTTAACACATTTTGACGCAAACGATGCTGAAAATAACTGATCGAAGGAAAAGTAAACGATTTTCAGATACTCCACACCGTGGGACTTTGTATGGGTTATCAGCCAGACTATGTCCAGAAAGAACCTCACTCCGTGGTTTTTTGCATCCATTGCTATTCTTCGGAAAAATTGTCCTTCGGGCGAATTGTTCAGAAAATGAATTTTCTACGAGAGAGACTACATCAGGATGAAGTGTACTGTGAGATACCATCACAGAGGCCATATATACACGCTAATGACTAACTGAAGAGTACTACGCTATGACTCATAGTAACATTAGATTGTTGGGAGCAGTGTTGTTCGTAGCTCGGATTGGTGATTGAGATATTCAGATGTTCGCCGAGTCTGGCATTTAGGACGCAAACGTTTCATCATTGAACGGGTTGACACTGAAAGTGTGTGATTTTGAGTGTAATAGTTGGTGAAGTTCAATGAGTGCCTGCTCTCATTTGTCAGAGTGAGTTGATCATTCAGCCTAGTGTAAGAGGAAGGGTGTAGTAGTTAACACGTTCGCCTCACATATATGGAAATAAACCAAAAGAATAGCGCTCATATCCAATAAGATGACTGAACAGGCACTTACGATCGATTTGGTGTTGGGATGATTTGGACACGTATAGGAAGATTTAGGTGGGTCTGTAGTGGTACGCCGAGCTGAGAATACGGAAAATGGAAGACGGTCAGAAATGTGGCTACAAAAAAATTGGCAGAACAGACAGCAAATGACTTGCTCAAATTAAAGACTTCAGACAGTAGTCAGGAAAGTGTGCGAACAAACAACTGTTCCGGGCCTCAAGCAATAGGAGGGAGGCTGAAAGCACCGATAATAAATTTGAAGGGTTTCAAATAAAACTGTAGCTCAAGCGTGAGCGGACGAGCCCGGAATGCCTGGAAGACTAAACCATGGCTGGAAGAGCCGTCAACAATTTAATACTCTAGCTGCATAGCAGTCATCGTGGTGACATTAAAGTGGTTAATAATATAAAGATAGGCATAATGTCTGGCAGCTGCTTTCGAACCAAGACATTCCTACTAAAACAACGTACTATTAGGAAATCCCAACATTCAGCACAAACTGTCGGGCAAATGTGAGTGGAAGTAGACACAACTTTATAATCCATGTTGGTGAGTGGTTGTTAGCATAGTAACCTCTCCCAACCAGGATAACCGTTGTTTCACTAATGATCTGCACAAACAGATGTACTACGTTACAGCCGTGGAAGTCAATCTACTAGAAGGTTGAAGAGCACTCAAGCTGTACGAGAAACGCTGAATCCAGTACCCACTAGACGGCAAGGTTATGAGCCGATTTAATTCAAATAAAAATTGGAAAATCAGACGAAATTGGTCCCACAAATTTACAGCCGAACTTCTCCAATATGGTAGAGCTACGCAGCAGTGATTAACGTAGCTCAACATCGAGAGTCAAATCCACCTCAACTGCATTATCAATCTAATGCCCAAGTCAATCAGACATCAACCAGCTGGAAGCTGGCACAAATACTGTACGCCCAAACGCAGTTCGTATGCAGTCTCGCTGATGTGCATCTACAACAGACACGGAATTTTCCTTAGCAAACATGAGAGATACTCAATAAATAAGACAAAAAGCTGATACCGAACGAATAATGCCAGACAAACTTCGTTGCACGTTTGTGTGCACAAACACCGGTTACACAGAAACGTATGCAAACAAGTCTTTTACGGAACTCCATGTCTTTCGTGTAAAACCGTCACTCTTCTCGAAAAGATTATTTTAACCAATTGCATTGAGCAGAAATTCCAAGACAATCGATAACTAACCTCCGCTATGTTTTTGCGTGATCGACCTTTATTCCCCTATGCTCATTGGTGGCCTAGTGACCTTAAGTAAAACTTTTCGTAGCTGTCCCTCGATCTCCTGATTAGAGAAATTAGTGGGTTATCAAGCACCATATAAATATATCTCGTACTTTCCTCCTCAAAACACACGTCTTGGTGCGGTACAAAGCAGCATTTCGCACTTGTCTTTTGATTTGACGTGGAGGAAATTTACGGAGATAATCACGTTTCTTTAGGGACCAAGATTTTTCGCTTTCTTTAGTAAAAAGTGAACAATTCGGTTCTTGACACGCGCACTACTATCCGGCGGAAAATCTGGTGTATCTTTGCGAGGATTCGTAACAAAATGGAATGACGTATGAAAGCCACAATGTCAGTATACGAGCAGCACCGTTGCCACGGAAACGAAAACTACAACTGTTTCCGAACTCAGCTTGTATCTGAACTTCGGGATAACATCAATTTCAGAAAGACGTGATGCCCAAATGCGTAACATGAGACAGAGAAGCTGCCCGATGGAGCAATAGGCACGACCGAAGTATCTCATTTAAATGTTCAGTCGCATTAGCTTGAGTATCAAACATTCTTGTTCGATGTGGACAACAGGATGAGCAAATCATATAAGATTTCCTCCCGTCCCCCGTTCAGAAGTAAACTGTTATGTCCACTCAAATCACTCTTTTTACTTGCTTACGATACCACGAGAAAGCGCGCTCCGCTTAATCAGGATCTCAATACCTACCAGTAAACCCTGTCAAAGATGCAACACTACAACGTCCGCACCTCACAACGGCATCATAAAATCATCGCCCGAGTGACCCTATAGGAACCAGCAGTGGAGCTGTTTGTGTGGTCCAGGTCTGTAATTGAACAGCCAAGGTTCCGTCGATGTTAACTGCCAACAGTGCCCTCTGGTGGAGCCTAATTTGGGCGACCATTTCTAAGCAAACACCCAACGATATGTCAAACGCCTACCTCATTCAGCTCCTTCCATGTAGTCTTCCACATTCCCGTTGTATAACTCCACCGATCTTGAGATTTACGGCAAACATAACCAAAGTCTTCGCACGCAAACGATCGCCAAATGTGCAGACGACAGAAACGAAGAGGAGAGGGAGGGACCCAACTGTTAAAAAGTATAGCCACGTCTGTATTCAAACATTGAACATCAACGTGCCTTCACCTTGCAAACAAACAAACGAGCTGTAAGTGAAAGTAAGACGTCGTCAGCAAGACAGCTTCCACACGGATTTCACTGCACCGCGTCAGTAAGTGCACCCACTTCACAAACAACTCGGACAAACAACGACAACATTCAAGTCACTGAACTCGGTCTACCCCCATCTCACCTAACGTCTTCAGCCACCAACTCTGTGAGTCACGAGAGCTCCAGCTCGAGAGACGAACCCGATCTACAGTGACCAGTCCCTTCGTAAACGACTTCATTTCTCTACACCAGGTCATCAGATGTCCGCCTCGCACCATACACCAGTCGGTCGCAGTGTCGGCATAGAGTGCTCGGTGTGGCAGACGACTAGCTGACTCCCTCAGTATATGCCCTAACTGTCTGGTTCTGTGCAAACGTAAAGATTCACAGAAAGAACTCAAATGACAGTCAGTACCAAATGCTCGCTCGCCAACCTCACCCTTCCTTAACTCTTCGTATCATCCGATGGGAACGGTCGAACACAGAATTCGGTCGCGAAACGACTGAATACGGCTCACCACTTAGACTCTGAACAGGCATGTTTCACAGGCATAAAGTGATACAAACCGCACAGTTGTCCTATATGTTTGCGAACCTCACACTTCAGCTGGACGCCCCTTTGTCTTCAAAGGTACCTCAAGCTACCGAATGCCGTTCTCCATTCAGAATTACGCGCTCCTATTTCATTCCCCACACCTCCACCGCCACTGATACAGATTACCAAGCATACAAACCGATTAACGATCTCCATGACTTCATCGTCCAACACCACGTCTACGTAGTCACAGAAATCTTGCAGAGGTCGTTTTTAGTTTGAGGCTGCAAATCGCATTCCGACTTAATTATCAGCGTGTGAATTAGCGTCTGGCGCTGTTTGTGCTGTTGGGAAAGTGTCAAACAACAATAGCTTGTCGTCAACACAATCAAGATTAATCAGTCTTGCATGAGGAATGAGATCCATGCCTACATCCCGTGAGGGCCGCAGAAAGTCCTCCACTATTTCATCGGTGACAAAATTAAACAAAAGTATTGAAAGTGGTCAGCCTTGAGACATGTCGCTCTTGCTGCTGAAACTTTCAACAGTCACTGTAAACCTGAATGTGGGATAAAGCATGACGACAAAGTCCACACAGTACGTTGGTGGTAGGTACAACCCCGCGTATAAACGACTCAAAGTGTGGATCGATCCACTGAATGGAACGCACATTAACGGTGAAGAAAAATAAAAACTGTTGGCTGGCGTTACATATGACACTGCTCTAGAATTTTGACAAAAGTAAAAGTTTCATCAATACACATTCGCCTAGGAAGATACTCAGCTTGTTCTTACCCAAAAACTGCACTCCAACAACAAATGAGACGACGAAGTATGACGGATGCCAGAACCCTAGTAATGACTGGGGCCGGACCAATTCATCCATGGTTTCCGTAGGAACCCCTGATACATTTCTTAAATATAGGGACAATAATCGAGTCATATCAGCACACAGAAACATTCCCCATCGCCCTGGCAGGTTGAAACAATTAAGTCGCAACCTTCTCTAACGCCTTCCCACCTTCTTTGGAAAGTGCCGGCATGAGATCAGCTGGGTCAGCAGCTCTATCAAGTTTGAGAGTCGAAGTGTAATGGCACACCCCAGTTTCCGTAGGTGGTTTCAAATCTACCGGCCACGGTGCTACATGGCTAGGCTGTGGCAGCAACATACTAAAAGGAGGTGGCCGGCTAAATCGACCCTCAGTGTGTTCCGTCCAGCGCCATAACCTTCTGCATTTGGTATGAATGTGTCATTTGCTTCGCTGATAGGTACACTGACAGACTATCACCTTAGGCCAGCAGCAGGGATAAGCTTGAACAAACTGCCGGTGTTCCCTAAGGCAAGAGCGGTTTCCATTCCCTTAACCTCCTCCACTAGCCAAGCCCCGCGATCGGCGTTCAGGCTACGCTTCAGATTCCTATGCGTATCTCCCCTAAACTGACTATGTGAACTGCTAGCAGGAATGATTCGTCTGGAATCCAACAACTCCCAGGATTCCTCCGAACTACAAAGTTTGTTCAACCCACGAACCGTTGTGCCACATGCTACGGTATTTGCTTCCCGAATGGTCTGTGAGACTTAGGTTCACCGGCTATCAAGAGCTTCGGAGTGAGAACTGCTTTCTAGGCTGGTTTGGTACTTATGGTTTACCGGCGGCATAGCCAGTTTCCCAGCAACCAGTCGTAACCGGTGAGGCCGTTGCCCAACAAAGATAAGAACGAAACGACAACTTATCAACGCATGATTCCAATAAAAGTACGTGCTCCAATAAGAATGACAGTCCTGAATCCAAGCCCAGCATCTATGTGGTCTGTCTGAGACCAGGCCTGATTCAAAGAAGGTGGGCACCACAAGTATAGCAATGAAGTGCAAGATGCCCAAAACTAGTGCTGGCTAAAAATACCTTATACTCAGCGCCCGCCATTATCCAAAACCTATCACCTAAACAAGAACCGGCCTCACCAAGACAGCCCATCTAGGCGTTCACACACACCATGTGTTGATCGAAGGAGCGATCAGATCGGAGTAAAAAGTCCTTGACAAAGAGGTCAATAGGGTTAGTTGAAGCATAAGCAGAAACAATGAGATTTCTCAAGGTCTTGTGTCTAGAGTCGGCCTTAGGAGAACTTGCCAAACGGACGGCACAAAGTCTACTGTTAACAGAAATCCAACCTACTAATGCGGCTGAGACCGTCATGCTGAGGACTGTAGCTACTCCAGCCTGACCGATAGCGGCGGCCGTAGAGTCACCCGAAATGTATAACCAGTATCGGGTAGACAATGTGAGTGCTGCTACTTCCAACCTAGAAGATCAGGAAACTGTGGTTTGTCAGATCTCTAACTAATGGTGTGCCTAGTCTAAGTGACTTCGTCCGTGTGGTCGTCACACCCTCCAGGTTGGTCCAGTAGGTCATCGAGACGACCAAGCCGTCACATTGCGTCACGGTTCAGTTTAGTTGTGATAATGTTCAACTCGACGCTACCTCCAAATATTGAGCCAACTAACTACTGAAGGACACTCACCCCACTGAGAAGGTACGACGACGGACAAACAAAGAAGTTACAGCACCCCATCCTAAACAGGTCACTCAAATTGGATCAAACATCGATTTACTTTCCACATGTCCGAAATAATCTAGAATTCTCTACTGAGCGTACCAACTGGGAAGAGGCCTGTTGTTGTCTAACCTGGATTACCAGCTTAGAATGACCAAAACTAAACGTCCCATTTACATCTACCACGCGTTCGACATTTCAACTTACTAAGCCAGGAACACCTCAGGGAGGCCGCCGTGATAATTTCCTCAGTGGACGGAATAGAAATTGGGTAGGATGAGCATAGAAACTTACGATCCATTTGATTGTTTGCATGACAACTCCGATAGCATGAGCAGTGTACAGTGTGGTTACCACTCCAGTGATGGCACGGATCTACACAAACCCGGAAACGCAAATACAAGGTCAAGTGATTAGTGAACATTGAAATCGCCTTTGTAGCGTGACCACATCCGCGAACACGATATTCATTTTCTTCCCAGGGTTTCGATACCCCTAAAGAGGAGCACTTTTGTCTCTGGGTACACCCCGCGGCACTGAATCCATTTAGCATATCCAATGCACATCCTCAATCGGCTTTTCAAGGTAAAACTTTCCTGACAAACATACCAAGGTCCCAGCAGCATCACTCAGGAGCTGCTGATACACACGGGAGTCTGCTCAAACGTCCACTGCCGCCTACCTCATCCAACTTTCAATAAGTGCTCTGTTATCAATTAAATACACCCTACCGGAAAATAACTAACGTGTTTCCTTCAGATTAGGCGGTAAGTTATGTGGCCATATGGATGTCGGTCGGCTAGTGTCCAACAAGAGCTCGATATTCCAATTCAAAGTGATTCAGCAAAGTGAACTCATGTACGGGTATCTGTTTTCCTACTCTGCTGCACTGCAATCAAATTTAGCGTGTAAAACAATTCAAGTCTTTGCATTAATACCAAAGGGAGATAACGCATTAGTTCATGTAATCCCAGCAAGAGTGCGCGATGCGTGATATTCTACGGTGATTCCGCATTCACTGCGGCTCACACAACCGCTGACCACTAGGCCGAGGAACAGAAAATACCAGTCGGAAACTCGTATCAGCGTGTGACATAACTGCATACTTGGGATGAATAAGCGCGTGTTCGCTTTCCATTAAAAATACAGGCCACTTCCGAATTGCGGTGTATGAAACCGTTAAAACTTTCAAAAGTAACTAAATATTCGCTTTTACCACCTAATTAACGGATATCACTAGCCCTCCTCAAATACAACTCTGGAAATTGTTTAGTAACATTATCGTGGAAAAAGTCGCAAAGATAACTGTGACAAAATCAAACGACAATTGATTTGGCCAACTCAAGTTAACGCCATAAACACCGTACACGAATTCCGAGTCAAGCCACTGTCAGGAGTGGACACGATTACACGCCACATGCAATTGTCATGCTGGGAAGTACAGAGGACGAAATCTTACATTACCTAGGTTAGACCAACAAAGCAGAGAAGATGAACGACCGTCACGAGATTGCACAGGTTGTCCCCACATGTCAGGTATGCGTACCCCACAAAATTCCACCATAAATTCTACTATAGGAAAGCCAGATGCTAAAACTTGTGTCAGACTTTACATGAGACGCAATATTCCACGTGGATCTTGAGACAAACTGGGTTTGTAAGATGTATCCAGCAATTGTTCTTGATATATGCGTCGGTCCACAGACCTCTTTCTGTACAACATAAATGGTATGAAAAACTCACAGATGAATTATTAACCATGACGTCACTGGAGTCCATTTTAGCAATGAAATTGTGTGTACGAGAGATTGTTAAACGAATTCAAAAGTCAAAACGTACAGTCCGCGGCTTATACAGAAGCCATCCGAGTAGCTATACAACACTGAAGAAAGATGCTCATCACAACTAAGGCAGACTATACGGCATGGTGTCTAATGCAACACTGTATGGAGGTTTTCAGAGTAGGACTTCTCTAGATAAACCAATTTGCTTGTCGCTGTTACCTTTGCCGATTTTTATCAATAATTCATCAAAACCAAACTCTGCTCCAGTTGAGATGATCTAATTCATATTAGAAGTTAGTAGGTTGATTATTAGAGTAGGTATATCAGGTTAAAAATACACAAACCATGTCAAAATAACGTCAGATGGTCCATAAAGTTGGTCACGTGGTGTATGCATCGAACAAAGTGTAGGATAAAAACGGCAGGCATTGTGATATACAACAAAGAACAGTAGAGTGAAAAACCGGCTACAAAGAAGTATCTAGAAAGGTGTCACTGATTCCGAGTACACGTCACCGCCATTAAACAGGTGATCAGTTTCTCAACCGGCCACAACTCAGCAGAAACACAAGGATCTTAATGAATAGAACGTATGAATGAATGATCAGTTCGCCAGTTATTGGTGGTCATCTACGGTCCATATTCCGCTTTGCAATCACTAAATCGGCATGATTTCAAAGTTTCCATGGAACGGGAAATTCTAACGGAATTTAATCAAAAACTAGTAATTAAATCAGAGGCCAGTCTACAAACCTTATCACTGGAGACTACAGTCAGTGTGACGTAGCCCTCAGCGATCCCAGAGAAACGCACGGAAGACACTGGATCGTCTAGTTCGGATTCCACTTGCAAATGAACAGCCAAATAGCCTGTCCAAGGCCACAGTCGTTGTGAGTAGGTGAATCCAACACGTAATCTCTTGCCGTTTCGATTCACAAGGGGATGAAAGATCGGAGGATCTATGATATGACCGATCACAGCCATGGAATTCAGTATGGTGACCTGAAACAAAGAAGCGAACTTCACGCAATCACGCACTATAACTTTCCACGCTAACAAACTGAGAGTGAGCTGGTAAAGTAGAACAAACAAATCAGGAAGAATCCTGACAGCTTCGACGTGGTTTACACTTGACTGACCGCAAAGATCTTTGAACAGGATAACCGGTGTATGGAAACTTGATGTTGTCATCGCGTAATGTGAACTTATGGCTAATTGTTGTTATCTAAAAAAATCGGCCGAAAAAATGAAGTTACAATTGGCAAGATGAATAAGACAGAAAAAATTAGGAGGTTCAAGCGAATAAAAATGGCTGGGCAATGGAGGGAAAAACGCCAGGCTGCATACACAGAAAAATCATTTCTGAACATGCCGGGAAGCAGCAGTTACACAGTGCACTAGATGACGGGCTCAGCAAATTGAAAGATGCTGACCATATTAAAACAGAAGAAAGAGTGGGTGACCAACACATACGCAGACAAGAAAGTTACGAATGGGGAATGGGGCGACCATATTAAATCTACGCGCAGACATCCCAACATAGCATTTGAATCGAAAGTTAACTATTGACACTGACGAGGATCGTCGCCTGCCGTTCTGCGGCATAAGGCTGATCAGCCGCAACGCTGGAACTCTGAATGAGCGCATTCAATGAGAATCAACATAAAATGGCCAAAAAGTGCAACTTAGAAATTCATTCTGATTAAACACAGACATAGACTCGTGCGACCAGCATATGGCACGATTTGTCAAATGTGTAAGGACGGGGAAACATCCGAGGAAATTCATCTTATTCACTACGTTACAGTCAAAAAGTGGATACTCATTTGTTCACATTTCTCGGCTACTCAGGTAATGGCAAACGGCACTGGACGGAAAACCTACTATCAAGAGGAGGGGGGAGCCACGCAAATAGGAAGCACGTGTGTTGCAGTCAGAGATGTGTAAACTTCGTCATAATGCCACCCGGGTTAATTAACATGCAAACTACCAATCGCGGTTGCATAGGCAGATGGATCGCCACACAGTTAAGTCTTGGTGAATATCTTTCGAGGAAGATGGTGATGTGTTGACGTGTCATCAACTTCGTCTTCGACCTCTAGTGCACAAAACTCTCAATTACCCGCGTGCGCTGATTCACCCTTCTGTCTTGTCAAGTTCACCTTCATTCTACTTGTTGAAATACCCACATGCATGTTGTACTAATGTGACGAGCTCTAATGAGAGCGAAACTCGAGTCTAGTGCTTCTTTTCGAAAGAGGCTGGCTGGAAAGTCTATCTGAATGCGAACGCTGCGATCAAATGTGAGTGATGGTCAACTTGAAAATAAACCAAATCCCCGACTACTCATCAGTAATCTAAAATATCGCCTTGCAGGTTTAATGAGTTCTGTGATCTCGACCTGTCTCGGAAGTCCTAATCGCGGGGTTATCGATTGGAGTTAACAGGCAGTAACTGTGTCTCCTCTCGAGACGATCGGGCAACCTGATCATTGCTCACAAGCGAGAGTGGTTGAGCGTTCAGATTTGATGATTCGGTCGTGCCTAATGTGAGGTCAATGGCGCAGTGGTTAACACGGTTGCCTCATGATTGGAATGTCCGGAGTTCAAATCCCGGCCGTGGCAAGGATATGCACAACTGACGAGCTCTAATGAGAGCGAAACTCGAGTCTAGTGCTTCTTTTCGAAAGAGGCTGGCTGGAAAGTCTATCTGAATGCGAAGGCTGCAATCAACTGTGAGTGATGGTCAGCTTGAAGATTCTCTGTTCATTTAACAAACGTCCCTTGCGTCTCCTCCGTAGACAATTATACTCCATAGGGACGATGACGCAACACTGTTGATGAGGCAAACACTAAACAATACGTAAACAACAGCTAAAAACACATCTTACTGTACATGTATAGCTTTATCTTCGGGAAAAGTGTTAGTGTTGACATTCGCCACACCAAGTGTTGCTCTTACGTTTATCTGTAAGTGCGGATTGTAGTAAGTGGGTCGTATGGTAGGAAAACTTTGTACGTAGAGCTTGGAACATATCTCGAAATGGTTTCTCGGGACAGCAGTCAAAACAGTTGCTTGATTTCATTTCACAAGGTAGACCCTGCATAATCTTACAGTGTTGTTTGTCAGAATGAAACCCTACACGCCTCAGATACCTCCAAGGAGATAAGTAAACGCTTCAGGAAACCACTGTTGAACGTCTTGAAGTAAATAAATCAGTGAACGTAGCACTAGATCCACTACATGCTGAGTGGTTGTCAGCCATTTTCTCCTCTGTGCCCTATTTCTCTCATGTACAACACTCTTCTGTCGCATTCATACTAACACTGATTTTAGCCACCTGTAAGCGATCAGAACACATTGGCTGATTATTCATATTAGTCAGTCACTGGCTGATTTCACCATATTGTGGTGAACATTGACCTCAGCTATAATACCCTCCGATCAGGCTCATGACCGTTGTGAAGGTATAAACGAGTGAATTAGTCCATCCATCTATTTCATTGTTCAGCTGCCCCCTTTGATCACTGATAATCAACTTTTAGAACATGTTTCACATCAAAGTACAAAACCGAACGATAAGCGCTCCCACAAAGGCCGTAAATTTTGCCCTTATGTGTTCAATCTGCCTGTGTTAGAGTATCGCTCGAGCAGACGGTAAACGTCAAGTGATTAATCCTCATCCAGGCCGCTCACAGATTGTGCGTTAACATCTACGTAGTGTTATGACAACTGCGATTAGCCAACTCATCCATTAATATTGTGCGCGACATTCAGTGAGAAACCACCAACATTTCGATTGATCTGTGCATACCAAACCACACTATCAACATTTTGCACAAATATATGCCTCAACATTCCAGTTTACGGTCTACTAAGCTTTTCTGGGACTAGTGCACCGTGAGATTATAAGACGTTGGAGGGATGTTGTGTAATTTAATGAGTGCACCTGCACCAGAGCAACCACATCATATATATATATAATACCAAGTTTCTGTTCTCTGGTATCATCGGACCAGCAAGTAATCAGCCACGTCCCCTTTGTCGTGTAATCGCAATATGAACCACATGGGAACTGGCCGACAACAAGCCCCTCATAATAAGACGGACGCCATGAAACGAGTGAAAAGGGCTGAGAGTGTCTCACGCCTCTAAAATGGCTAGCAGGCGAAACTCAGCTATATCCACTGACAAAGCACACAGACCAAACTGCAAGAGTGTACAATGATTTCCGCGGTATTCGTCAAACCAACCTGAAGAGCACTTTCTAGTTTCCCAGTATAAGATACCATGAAATTCAACCTCCTCTTGTGTTGGAAAACAGTGTTTCCATAGCCAGCACCGGTTGTCGGTAACCTATTCGGTGAATTTCTTATTCGCTACTCTTCATAAGATCCTCTGGTCTGGCCATCCAATGGATCCATTGTAGTCCTATGCATTATGTCGCGATGCTTACATGCTGTACATGTAGTACACCCTCTGACAATAGGGTATGAGTAATTGTCAATCACGGTTTCGTTGATAGCCAATGGATTGTAATATCTTGTATGTAAGTGAATTCTAATCTTCGAATGGGCAGACAAGTATGAAGTTAAGAAGCGATCTAAAACAAGAGGCTCACGCTGCTCGCAGGTTAATAATGCGCGAAGCCATGGCTGCCGTGGACGATGGTTGGCAACCGTAAACCAGGATGAACTCCAGCAGAGAATTACAATGATAGGCTTTTGATGTGTGTACAGTGCATGAAACGAAACGTTGAGTAGAGGACGTTTCTCAGTATTTGTGAACCACAGTGTGCTAATGTGATACCGCATACGTAAAGTGTGTAGGAGAGTTGACAATGAATCACCGAAAACAAGCCTGTTCGCTACACGTTTCTCCTAATGTCTAAACCGGATATTTTCACGCAACTTAAACAAGCGAAAGACCCCACCGTACTAAAAGAACTTAATAAGTTTATTACGTTCAGTACGCAATTGGCAGAAGCGGAAGCAACCATTCGGTTTTTGGAGCAACGCATCGACCGTTTACAATTTCCGAGGCAATATTGGTCAATCCTGCGACGAAATCGCATCAATAGTATGGGCACTTCACTGCAGCGTCAAGCTCTAAACGAGAAGGACGCATGGACGAGCAAAGCAGTTAAGTTGGAAGCGAAACAGAACAATGCGGCGATGATATTAAAAGAACTAACGCACAATGAGGTCATCGAATTCGAAACGTACGTGCAACAAATTGTGGCCAAAATGCAAGATAAGAGAGAAGCGAAACTGCGTACTCAAATCAATCCAGTTAAGCCGAAGGCAGAACTTCCGAGAAACCCCGAACGGTACGCGCATAACTTTTCATCTTTAACACTGGCTAAGCCTACTCTTGAAGTGCTATCATTGGGGTCGAAATTTTGCTGTCCTATTCGTATGTTTAGACAACTAGATTTAGAGACTCAGTTCGAGAACATTTATCACCAATTGACTGATCTTTAACCATCATCAGATTTGAACGTAGGAATGTTCAAGACTACGTTAATTCAATCTTGTTATCAATACTATACTCGAAAACCAATAGTCAAGAACTTACTGACAAGGGAGCATTCACCTCCACTTGCATCTCTAAGGAGAAACGAAAACATCATAATCTCCAAACCTGATAAAGACGCAGGAGTCATCATTCTCGATAAAGCTGACTACTTGAGGAAAATGCACTCGTTATTGGAAGATACAACCAAATTTGTGGAGATAGACAACCAGAAGGATAAAACGGTGACTACAGAGAAGGCTTTTACAAAATCGTTGCGATGCTTGGAACAGATGGGACTTATCAATTCAGGTACGTTTTCAAAAGTGGGCACTGTTATCCCTAGACTTTACGGTTTGCCCAAGGTCCACAAATGTTGAATACCTTTGCGACCGATCTTGGACATGAGTAATTCCCCGTATCATGCAACTGCGAAATGGCTAGCTGAGATGTTAGGGCCGGTAAGGAGACAGATAGCAGTCCACAGTTTAAAGGATTCACTTGAATTCGTTGAAATCTTGAAGGAACTGAATGTGTCAAGAAAAAGAATATCCTCGCTTGATGTAACATCCTTATTCACTAATATCCCGCTCAGGGAAACAATCGAGTTTCTAGGCGAGTATCATGAGAACAACTCCATAAATATGGGGTTGCCGGTAGAAGAATTAAAACGGTTGTTATACCGTTGTACCTATAATGTTCAGTTTCAATTTTCCGATAGACCATATCGACAAAAGGACGGGGTAGCAATGGGGTCACCATTAGGACCAATACTAGCTGCTATTTTTATGGCAAACCTTGAAAGTGGAGCGCTAGCAACCCCGGTTAACTCGTTCACTCTTTACAAGCGATATGTAAATGGTAGTATTTGCGTAACGGATGAATCGATAAGCTCTAGAGAAACACTGGAACGGTTCAACTCAGCCGACAAGAATATTCATTTTGCCATGGAGCCTGAGTCACCTAACGGTATCTCGTTTTTAAACGTCTTCCTGTCCAGCCGGTCAAATGGGACGATACAAAGGAAAATACACCGTAAACTGACGTGGACCGGACAGTATACGAATTTCTACAGTTTCATACCATTAAAACAGAAAATTAATATCATCCGATGTATGGTCGATCGAGCAACGAAAATATGCTCCAGTGACACCCTAGGAGAGAGGAAGAACGATTCATATTTGAAGTACTGGTTGAAAATGTCTATCCCGAGCAGTTTGTTCATAGATATATATATGTTAAGTGACTCAAAATAAGACAAACCACGTACCGTAGAGAAAAAGTCTGTTTATATTTCATTGCCTTATAAGGGTGATAATACCTCCAGGAATATAAGCAACAAACTTGGCGTAGCCCTAAGCAAGACATAGTTTGCAGCAAAACTGCGTGTCCAGTTTAATTCCATACAGATTTCGCGCCCTCGGTTGAAATGCATTGCCTGTTCATGTTGCCTCTTACTGTGTATATCAGTTTGTTTGTTCCTGTGGTACAAGCACGACACGTCGATTATCCGAACGCATTCGGGAACACCATTCGGTGTGGCTATCTCGGGGCGTGGCAAAATTTTGCTCGTCTTCTATCGCTGCACACCTAATGGAGTCCAACCACTCAATCGATCTCAATGACTCATTCCGCCCTATCTATCGCGCACCGGGTTTGCAATCAAACCATGTCAAACAGCGCTTATAGGCAGTCGCGGAAGCCATAGCTACTCGTTTAATCTCCCCCCCCCACTATGTA
>QNGE01003918.1:53265-72347 GCA_008508345.1 Paragonimus westermani | reverse complement strand
GCTCGAAGGAAATTGGTAGCTCCTGGTTACTTCCACTTCACTAAATAATCGTTGATTTGAATTCTTTTTCCGATGGTTTTCTTCACAGCTGCGAAGAACAACGACTTGGGCCGTATCACAGTCTTGTCAGACTCGTCACTTTTTAGTACGATTCTGTGCACGTAACTATCGTAACGATTAAGATACATTCACACTCAGCATTTTCAGAAAGATGCCGGTTGCAAAATTTATCTGAATGAGGTCACCGCCAAGCACTGGTACTTAACTTGTTTTGACCTACTCTGCTACTACTCGCTAGTATCTAATACTTTGCACTGTTCGGTGAACGACTTTGGACGCTTAATTCTCTGAGAATCCCTGATCGTGTGGTCACTGTCTGTAATTGACAGGATAATTACTGCGCCTCCTTCAGAGACTATTTAGTAATTTGTGAACCACCCAAGAACAGGCATGTCTAGGCTTTCCATGGAGTAATTCGGTCTTGCCTGTTTTGAAGCAAATAGCGCACTGATGGAGTGACTGGAGTGCGAATCCCTGTCTTGGCAATGGTCGAACTTGAGGAGGGCCTGAAACTAATGTCTTGCGGTTTGTGCAGAAAATGCTGACTGAAAAGTATTTGGGAATGCAAAAGCTGTAAATATTTGTGACTAGCTTTCCTCCTATCTCGCTCGGAATCTCATACTGCTTCTCGGTCATCGAAACGTCACTCGCACACTATTGACTGGTGCGGTTGTAGCTTGATCAGGAATCACGATCGTGGGTTGATGGATTAGAGTAAACACAATGGTTACTCTGTCGTTATCTGGGGTGGTCAAGAAAAGTGTCTATTACCTGGGAATAAATGTGGCTGAGCGCAATCGTAGGATAACCTATTCTTGCTCGACCTGAAGCTAATGCTGGATTTTATGGACATCTTCCGATTCAATTGTATTTGTAATGCCCCACACAGAACGTTGGATAGTCAGTGCAATCCTGGACGTATATGTACAGGATGTAATTGGGTTGGGTGGAGTGTCGGATTCAATGCAAGCCATCGAGTTCGAGACTGAGAAAATGGCTCGCCCAGTACACATGATTTCACAAATAAATCTGCGAATAATGTGTGAGGATGTCGTTAGCAGTCTAAGTTCCTTTGAACACATTTGTAACATCAGATATATATTATTCAAGTTTCAGATAAGTCGCCATATTTATAAAGAACGGTAGAATGAAACTTCGGATTTCTGAACGTGATAATCCTAGACTCTTTCTGCTTGACGATTTTACGTTATTGCCATACCAATCTCAGCGATCCCGATGGTGTTTAAACGTATATTGCTACATTGTGCACTAAGTTAAAAATGTTTCCAATTATAACTGCTTCGCTTTCGTTACACACATATCCCACGTCATGTGTGACCGGTGCGTAAGGAGCGACGACGTCATTTGAGTAACAAAATGTAGAATCCCACCACACTGAGACATTTCTTGCTGTATTGCAGTTGAGGAAAATCGTTACTCTAGTGCGCAAGTTGCACGGACACAACCGTTGTACCATTGAGACAAGACTGTTTAACGACGCTTGAACACTGCGTCTGCTACAATTCAATGACACAGTTAGACGGACGCACGGTTGAAAAAAAAACAATATCCATAATGTTTTCATTGTTTTTGTCCATTCAACGGACGTTCTTCAACATTAAAGCAAGCCCACTACGAGTTTAATTAATCCAACTGGCTAAAAAGCTGGTCCATTCTAAGTGGAATGATGGAGTTTATATTGCGGGGTTGGCGACCATTTCGTCAGCTTGCGAATGGAAGAAAATAGCCAAGGTGACTCATAAATACAACTAGCTGAAACGTTATCCGCCCTAAACTTTTTGCCACGTAGTGAACAGGATGTGTATACAGTCATCGTTTCAGGACAGAAATTGGTGTCGCATTTCGTACAACTCGTTGGTTATTTGGTTATCTGAGAAAGTAAGCCAACTCTCTACCATGATGGTGTATTTTGAGATAGGTGTAGTTCGATTCCCCAGTGCCGTTCAACCACCGCTTTACATTTTTAGCCCATTATTATATTTATATATATACCCGAATAAAAGAATATTCGACCCCCCATCACCAGGTGAGGATTGTTTGAAAGTTCCTTACCATTTTTTGGAGTACTCTCTAGTTTATGCGGAGCCATATTTTGAGAGACTGCTTTTTCTTGTGAGATGACAGACTACCTTTATTGATGTATATTTCCGTTTCACGCCGACTTACACCCATCCAGAGTATTCTTTTTTACTCAAAGGCCGACTATACAAACCATCTAAACCCGAGTTGAACGGTAATTAATTAACGTTTGACCTATACATGAGACATCTCAATGCGAAGTCAAGCACGACCTTATTGTTTTGTGTTACTTTACTGATGGATGGGTGGCTCCCGACTTTCACTGATCACATACGGTGCGCGTTTTGTCATTTACTGAAATTGTTTCTATGATACTGATGATTCCAGGGAATTCTTGCGTCCACCGACAGCACAAGAATTAACTTGTGGTCTCAAGTCTGCTAGTAAAAACGCGGCGGATATAAACAGTATGAATGCTTATATATAATGTTTAGAGGAGAGTGCAAATCACCAAAATCAATTAAATAGGATCAAGGGGATGTGGTATGGGGTCTAATGATGTAATATTCTACTAATTTATGCCTTGTGGTGACGTCTATTTTGAGACAACAATGATTCCACCACAATCCCGGGAACGACGCCCGATTTGATCGCCCTTCATTCAAACAATTCCGTTCTCTAAAGCAGTCACCTTTTGATCCACTTGACCAACGCACTGTGAGCACCACTCAGTTTATTGTACCGTTCCTATTCCGTCAAAATTTTATCCAGATTCTTTTAATGGGAAGCAATGGACAGAAGTTCTACACTCAAAAAGCTTAGTGATGGCGTGAACCATTTATGAGCTCTAACAGCAGCGTAATTTCAGTCCGATGTTTTTCCGAGAGCGACCATCTGCAATATCTAGCAGGAAACGGTATTCGCAATTTAGTAGCAGTGAGATCTGTAGTAAATTGTGAAGTGTGAAGCCAATGTATGTACAAGTGGGACAACATTGTCGGGTATACGATCATGCTAGCGGCCTAACATATACGTAGATCATGATTCACAATACGTTGCCGTTCCGTTGTCAAGTTTTCTGCCGCCTAAGTCTACAGTCAGTTAATTATATAATTTCACGTTCCGTTTCTGGTAAGTGCCGAGGTTATAATCCAAATCAACCGCATCGTAATCTCAAGTTGAACAACATTTGCATCAGATTGCAGTCTTCGCATCCAAACAGACTTTTCAGAGAGCCAGTTTCGTAAACCTTGGGAGTATCTACCCGAATTCGAAGACTGCAATCAAATGTGAATGACGTCCAAGTTAAGATTAGCCAAATTCCTGGAGCCTGTTTGGTAATGTATCGTAGGTGTTCACAAGCGGTCGTAACTTTGACTGTAACACAATTAAAGCATTTTAAACAAATGAAATTAATGCTTTTTACTGCACAACCATAGGAAATTGTTCTTTCTTATCAGTTGTTGGTTTAAAGAGCTGTTTCCACCTGTTAAATTGTGTGACTGGTTGTACGGTCTATGCTAACGGCACAAACTACTCTTTAAACTCAGCTGGTAATGGAAGAGAATTCGATCAAATGTTTGTGTGAAAGAAACAAACACGCAACACTTAAGATTTACAATTTTTTAACACAACTGTTTAGTTCACTTATATCTGAGAACTTCTTTCATCTTCTTTTACAGATAGCAATTGAGCTTCTCCAGCAAAATTTATCTACCTACCGAATTACTCATGGTTTATACAGTTCTTTGGCCGTGAAGACACAAAAAATGCTCCTTTCGGTCTTCTTAGCTCAGGGCAGGCTGAAAGAAGCAGCTGAGCAGGCGCGTGATGTAAGTAATTAGGGAAGTACATATGTTCACCTGGAATGAAATGTTTTCCAGTTAGTACGGTTTGTGTCCATACTTCATTACGTTCACAACATTCAGTACAACTGCTAGTAATAATCATTTTTTTCGAACAAAATCTGACGCACCTGGACTTTGCTTATTTTCCGCTGGTCGTGTTGCCGATGTTAGCATAGGTGTAACTAAAGTGATGTCGGCTGCGTGCATCAGTTCAGCTAAGTGAGCTTGTGTAGCAAGGCGTAAAAGTTTGAAAAATGCGAAAAAAATGGCAGTAATGCACGCACGTCACATCATAACCGTACATCTCATTTGGTTGCAGTCCGATTGCTGGTCCATTTGACAGAGAATGCTCAGAGAAGAGAGAAAATTGAAAACATGAAAATCTGTTGACTTATCGAAACGATTTTGCAGAAAAGTGTAGGTTAGACGGAAAATGCAGAAAAATGTTTTCAGATAGCCCCTTTACTTCATGCTTTCTCATTGATAAAAAACCTGTGAACTACAAGGTTTTTCAGGATAGAAATTTGGGTTATATCAATCCACATTTTCGGAGTCACTTAAAAGTAGGATCGTAGCGTACAAATATGTGAACAGTCTGCCACCACTCTGTTCCCATATTTTATCCCAGGTTGTGGTCCGTGTGATTTGACTGACAGTTTCACTAGCAAATGTAGCAAAAGTCATCACTCTTATTGTTTCCATAGACTAAGTAACGGCTTACTGTCTGCAGCAACTGCAAAATACTTTGTAAATGATTGAATACCCTTGATTACGTTGAATGGAAGGTTCGACAATTTCGAAGCACAACAGTCAGCGATGGACACTATTTTACGCACGATTAAGTACTTCACATTGCACTTTGCCATCTTAAAATGAAGTCTTCTGCACGATTGCTAGGAATGCTCTGAATTAATATTGGGTGGTTCAGCTGCCTCAAGTTGGCCGTAACGCATATTTGATTGCGGCCTTCACATTCAGACAGACTTTCCGGCCACCCTCTTTCGAAGAAAAGCACCAGACTCGAGTTTCGCTCACATTATAGCTTGTTGGGAGTGCTATGGCCGGGATTAGAACTCCGACCACACTTTCACAAGACAAGAATATGCATTATTGGCTAGCTAGAATGAGAGCGAAACTCGAGTCTGGTGCTTCTTTCCGAAAAATATAAGGAGTGTCGCACAAAACGTGTCCCTAAATCTGTGGACGTTTTCCTTAATTTAAAACATGTATGTTGATATAAGTTATTGTATGAAACCTAACTGTCGCGTGTATAAGACGAGTGTACCACCCTCAACACTTTACGACTGTCAATCAACGGCGCTCAGGGTAGATGCGTATACCAAAGAGTACGCAACGAAGAGATTAGAGAGTTTCTTTGCTCAAAACCTAAGTTTGCACAAACTGAGTTTATTCTATCATATGCTCAATATGTTAGCCAGTCGTTTGGGAAACCGGGTAATTTTTGTCTAGCCTAAAGTCGGCCGTCATAGGGTGTGAGTTAGAGAGATTGATGAAGCAGAGAAATCACGTTGTCCACCAAAGTATTGGCCACTGTGAAACAGGTTCTACTGTCCAGTCGGTGTCCTTACAAATAACAGCGTGTGGCTGGAGAGTTTAACTGCGATGGCGACTAACAGGTGTTACTGATTCGCACGTCATCAAGCAGAAATTTTATTTACGGAGGCGTGGTAGTGAATGAAGTAACAAATCTGCGTTGGGGGGAGGAGTCTTGGTTGCTTGAGGTTCGAGTGTTTTTGCACTTTGATGTTGAAAGTTTCAGTACAAGTACAGTTTTTTTTATCAGTTTAGTCTCATTCCTCCCGTTCCATTTTGTTTCTTGTCGAAAGCTCGCTGTCTTTGTTTTTAATTGTGTAGCAGCTAAGCATCAGCATGATTCACTAGTTTACTGTTATCTTGGGGGATGACCATTCTGATGAAATCCTATGGGCGTTGAGTTGCATTTCTCCACAAGTAGTGCTTAGTTTGCCTGATCACTCCGAGTGAAAATGTTTTGGATGACCTTTGAACCCCCGAAGGTTGTCACTTAATGAATCAAGCCTTTTGCTTCCTTTTGTGTCAAGCTTTAAACCGGTAATTCGCTCTTTATCCGAATGACCTTTCAGACACTTTGTAGCTTAATTATTCCTACCGTATTGCCAGAAGTAGTTTTACTGATTATATTTTGCTACACCTATAAATTGCTGAAGTAGTTGCGCATGGTCGCACATGGTTCAGTTGATTAAAGAATGTTTTCAGAATCCTTCTCTAGTCCTCACAGTTATGTCGCGTATGGAAGGCATGTTTCTCAGGTGCATTGATGTTCACCGAGCAGAAATAAAAATACGAATGAACATATTCTTCCTGTTTCAGAGGTAAATAAAAGAAACTGACTTATTTTTAGTCAGGTGACAAACAGATTCACCGAAAATACCTCCTTTTATTGACTGGTGTACATAGGTGATTCAGATGTCAGTCAGTTAACCCATACTACTGTTTCGTATGTGATAATTTCTCGCGAGTAATTTTTGTCGATTTTCAAGCTCACCGGTTTGCCAGTTTGAAGAAATTAATTGCATTTCAATATTAGAATCTCTTAAGTGTGGTCGTTAAATACATCCACATTGTACGTGTAACGTTTCTACAAACATAGCTAATCTAAGTCATATTGTGTGTACGTTTTATGCACCTCGAGCGAATTTCCTGTGCAGAAATTAAATAAGCATCGCTGACGATTAGCAGAAGAATGAACATTTCTCCATTAACATTAAATTACACAATTTCGCAAATATCTAACATTTCTAGTTTGGTAGATAACAGATACAAATAGACTTCAGTGAGGAAAAAAGAAATTAAGTAAAAAGGAGCGTTTTTCTGTAGCTGAACTAAGTAGATGATATAGAACCACATTCACACCACACTTATGTAATGTAATGTAATCGACAAAGTATCTCTGGAAGTTCTTATCAAAAAATTACCTAAAAACTATGGAAAGTCTTTTAACAACAAACTGGAAGTACTTCCAAATTGGCGGTACTTTCAAGCGTTGGAACGTTCGACTGCAGAGTGGACTGGTCTTGGACACTAAAATGTTTTTTTGAGTCCGATAAAACTGTCATTTGCAACATGTTACCTCAACAGTGTGACGACTAGATAAATGGCATAGTAAAATCAATGAGAGTGTTCAGTATTCACTGAAACGGAACGAAAACCATTGAAGGCTCCTTATGACAAACAAAGCTGAAACTTCACCTTTCAAAGTGCATAAAGCAGTCTATTTACTTGACTCCAAGTGATCTGACTTTAACCCCTCAAATTTCTTCGGAACACGACCGCATTTAAAGGTACTCATTTTTTGGAAACCAGGATCATAGTCGACACGTAATTTTGCATAAACAATTCACTGATTTGCCTGTGGATGCCAGAAAAAACGCTTGACGAGTGAATCTCTTGATATGCCCACTATTCAATCTGTCCGAAAGATTTGACACTCAGTTGGAAGATGATCACATGAAACATCAAAAGTCGACAGGTGAACAAGAACCTTTTTAAAAGGAAACTGATCCATTTTCGATAATTCACTTCTGATGTTTATATATGTGATTGACTACAGATAATTACAGTTGGCCGCTTGATGTTCGTGACTATGGCCACGGCAACTGTAAGGGTTTCAGAACTTTTCTTTGTTGACGTAAATCTGGTCTTTGAGAGTGGATGCTGATTGCCTCTGCTGTAGATGGGCGTTTTTTTGCTGAGGCCTTTGTTAGACATCCGTGGTTTCCTTGAGTCTGACAGAAAATGTCCACCGTGTATCCACTGTTTACTAGATGCCCCCAAACCGTATTGTTGATAGAAGTTACGTTACCATTGCTGACGGATTTTGGGCAATGCTCACCAATGCACTTGGATAATCTTCCGTTGGGTGTCCGAAATACTTGGCAGTAGTAGTGCAGGTGAATTGATATAGAACAAATGATTCAGACTTGTGAGGTAGTCTGTCCTTGATTTGCAGGACAGCGGAAGGCTGCGTTTTCACAGTTAGCCACGTTCAAGGCTTCTCTATACGCTTCGGTGGGCGTTGTTTCAATAATTCAAACTCTTTTTCTGTTTCAAACAGAACTTTGTGAAAGACATTCTTTGAAATGGGAATAGACTCAGTCAGGATCATGCATTCTTTCATGTGCTGAATAATGAATGATTCTGAGTAACCGTCTTCTTAAAACACTGTAGATAAATTTCCATTCTTCTTCAAGATTACTCATGCTTCAGACCGTTACCGCTCCGTAAGCTTTGCAAATTACCAAATTCCTTTCGTATTTGACAGGGACATGGCTTAAAAAATGTATATATTCGCCAGATCACCTGGCTGTGCGGCACATGCTTTGTTCTGTTACGCTGTTGCTATGGTAAAGCATTCAGAAAAGCTCTATTTTGCGTTAATTTTTACTTCGGAAATAAATCTCATAACCGCTTGACATGCGTTGACTTTTTGCATGACAGCTGATAGATCGGATGCATGTTTACAAACTACAAGTTTGTCAACCATATGCCGTTTATAAGACACTAAATTAGACCTTGTATTCGTTAGTTAAACGTTTTCAAGTTTAGACAAGATTTACTGTGCAAAGTCACAACCGTGTGGTCATGACATTAGTGTGCCGCTTATTCTTCTCAATTAGTATTTATTGGGTTCCGTTCACTTTAATCAAGGGAATACCAATGCTCATTTTTTGAACATTATTGTAGTCACGATTGTTGTAATCGGCTTCGAGGAGCGAGACGTTTGTTGAAAGTGATTCGATATCGAACAACAGCACCGTTTTAGTACATACGTCCCTACGTTTGATGGCATCTGGGAACTAAAATGTGACTGTTAGACTGTGTACACATAGCTCTTTCCCTAAAGATTTCAAAATTTGAAATCCATTATGTAACTTTATGATAAGGAGAATTCCACATACCAACAACTGGTCTTAGTGATATATCCAGCCTGCATACCTGAGTTATTCAAAAAACGAGGCGGTCGCAAGCGGCATAGGCTAAGTTTTCTGAATAGCTTCTGAATGATGGATGAGTGAGGGAATTATTGCATTTAAAGTCTTTGAATTTTTGAACTATTCTTCTTTCCACCTTCTCCATTCCATCATTTTCATCGATAGAGAGTAGAACTTTCGTGGAATCGTATAAATTGTTTTTTAACTGGAGGTATAATCAGAACGATCCAATAAAGCCAAACCGGCACCGTCATCTAGACGAAGTATCGTTATATCACGATTCATCACAAATTCTTAAATACTTTTTCTGCGTTGACATTGTGGTACGCCTGGCAATGATACACAAGAGATGATCTTATGGCACCAATCGTTGGGACAGAGGTGAGATGAAGATCGTATAACTGGATTGCTTCTTTGTCACGTGGTGCCTGGACGTCTGGTTTTTTGTAAAATAATGCACCAGCATCATATCTGGAACAGAGTGAGGATGCTTCAAATTGCAACTTACTCAACACAGCAGAGGAGATGTGTTGTTGTGCAACCGCTTGGTCGACTGTTTGACCTACGTACTGCGTTGTCACTAGTCTGTGGTGCATTGGTCATATTTCCTGTTGTGCCGACCCTCACCGAGCCCTAGTGAGCCAACCGTAATGACGAGCATCGTCTCATCTATGTGAAAGCAAATAGTGCATTATATAAAAGAAGTTTCTTCATGATCTGCCCATACTGTTTGCTATAGTTTGCCACATACAAGGAAACAGGCATACATTTTCCATCAGGCGTGTACGAGCATGACACTTAAAGGGTGACTACTGAAGGAAAACCGACCCTGAGTTTGTACACCAAACCTGGTAATATTTGATCAGTATAGTCAGATAGTACTCTGATGCATTCCGTTATCAGAACAAACGGCAATTTCCAACACGAGGTAAATAACGGCGTTCGATACCGGCATACCGAAAAGAAATTCATTTTCTTCATAAGTGAGTAATATCAGACTCTCAGAACTGGTTTCTTTAGCAGTTGCTAAGTTGGAAAAATGCGTATAAAGAACTGGGCGGTCAATGAGACTAGACACATTAGCACAGAAACCAAAATCGATGGGAGTTCTCAACTAGTCATTCTCTACTTCTTCTGGTTAGTATCAAGTTCTTCACCATGGATAACAATTGCACCAGAGGGACTATACTTCGAAGAAACACTCTGTGCAGTGAATTCTGGAAACGGTTGAAATTTGGAGTCCGTCTATTTCTTGAATTTTGTCGCCAGTTCCACAGAAGTGTTGGAGTTCACTCGTACTATTTTTACGTTTCTAAACTTCATAAAAACAAACATATTTGTACGATATATTTTTTCCTCAAGGCAATTCCTGGTTTCAGGTTTTTTTTCGTTTGCTATATACACTAACTCAAATTTACCATCACTATAAAATTAAAAACGTAACAAATTTTTTTCAGGCATATTTTGATCTTCATTCTCCAAATAACGTTATGATTTGATTGATTTCCTTTTTGTATGAGCTTAATAGTCAAGTTACTAAGCGATACATCAGTCTGCCAACTGAACTGATCCAGATGCGTTTTTGCAAAGTCAATTCTCATAGATCTCTGTAATTTCTGGCGTCATAATGAACAAACATGAGATTTGCTTTCCTTAAAATCTTTAAATCAATAGGATTCTAAAAGCTTCCGTTATATGCGGAAAAGATAATTTGTTTACACAAGTGTTCGTTGAGAACACTTGAGAGTTAAGCAAACTAACGACGCCAAGGCGATTTGTGGGTAGACGAAAATTAGACAGAAGAATGCACAAGGACGGTTGTATTATTGTACCTGTATGGACCAGGATAGTTTTCAGTGTGTTATCCTGCGGCTTTTTTCAGATGTGTACGTTGGCAGAATATATACTAACAGTGAAGGATCAAGATAGTATCCCCACTTTGACAACCACTTGTTTGTATTGCGTGTTCTTTGTTCAGTACCGTCCATCCAAGTAATAATCATTATAACCAACCTGTGAAGATTGGTACCTATCTTAAACGTATCAGATAATTGCAGCCTGTTATTTCGTTGAAAATAGTGGGCGAACTGACAGTGGCCCTACTGAAATATTTATGTATTTCAATAATGCGGAAGACTACTAGGAGACAGTGGACAACTACTGAAGTTCATGCTGTGTGACTATGGGAGGCCTGCGGAATGTTTCCATGCGAATAGATTCATTTCATCTTAGAGTCACCAACAAAAATTTGGGGCTTCATTATAGCCGCGTAATCTGAGGGAGATTCTCTGAGAGAGTGAGTTGAGTGCTAAAGTAATCCGCATAAATTTTTAGATGGATGCATATTATGAGTAGACAAATCTGGTATGGTTGGTGCCAGGTTGATTGGTACGTTACTTACCATGCGGCAAGATTTCATACGGGTAGTTTAGATGAAAATCTATGCTAGTGAGTGATCAGGTTTGATGCTGTAAACAGTGTCGTAGGTCATGTCAACCGAAATAGGTAAGCTAGCCTTCACTGATGGCACCGTCCTCGACATATTAACTCAGACACAGTCTAGTCAAAATGATGATATATTTCAAAGTATAGTTCATGGGTCTCTTTGCTCAATAGTACTATGTATTTTGAAAAGCCTATATCAGCTGACAGGGACACGCGATGTTTATCATATAGAGCAGTTTTGGGATAACCTCGGTTAATTGTCTCTGGTATTTTTATATCGAATCAAAAGTGCTGATCTTTTCGGACAAACTTGCGGCCGACTGCGATGTTTCCTTAACGTTCATGTTTGTTCGGTACTCAAGCTCTGATGTTTATCCGATTGAACCAGAGATATAGTTTTGAATAGAAATCGTTAGTAATGAAGGGCACCAGTATTTAGCAATTTTTTAGGCTACGTTACCGTGAAGCGTGGTTACCCGTGTAGAACTACAACTTTCACCAAACCGCAACCTCGTGTCTGCCAAATGTGATCTACGTTGCATCTCTCTAATGAAATAATACACGTCAGAGTCCCTTTTGTGTAGTAGATTATCGCGCAAATCTTGTTAATTATTCACGATGCCATTCTCCACGAGAAAAATGTCTAGGTTCTTCTGGATGAATCTGAACTGGCGCGTCCATTCGTTTCGTGGAACCATTAAGTATGAACAAATATTCTTATTGAATGCCAATATCTTGCCACCGTTAATTTAGGTAAGATTGTATAGTTCATCATTTGTTTCGCTATTGATTATCAAGTGTCTGTCAATGGAAGAGTTCACGTTTGGTCAGAAATCAAAACAAGCGCTGAAAACCAGAGAGATTTTGGATACGTTGGACGGGTACGTTTACCATCAGTTCCGGGGTGAATCTCTGCATTAACGACTGAGAATTTTTGATCCAATTCTTGTTTCCAGTTCTACGGCGTTGTTTCATGTATACTCAGCTGCGGTTTGCAGTATGTTTTTACCGTAATGCTACTGGACCGATATAAATTTACTAAAGTTTTGGCATACGCTTACTGTTTCTTCATAAATAACTTCAGTCTGTCACTTACCTCAGACACTTTTACAGAGGGCGCATCGCTGTGTAAAATTCCATGATTTTTAGTTTTAACATAGTACAGTGCGACTAACTAGTGTTGTACATTAATAATGAGAATAAAGACATATAGGCGAATATATGTTTTAGATAATTCATCTTCAGGCCGGTACAATTATATAAGGAGTTAGTAGAGTTAGATCGAGATATCGATCATGATAATAAAGTTCCACAGTATTTGTTATTAAGCTAGACATAACTTTTAGATACATTAACTTCTTCAAAAATCTATTGATCAGAGTGAACAAAAAAAGGTTTAACTAATTTTGCAGCTTTATTGGACTATTTTGAAGAAAGAATCGAACAGCAAACTGTTTGGAATAAAGTGGATAAATGAAGTTGGCTGATGCCAAGACATAGAACTGTAAAGGAAACGAATTAAAAATTAAACCCATACATGCATGCATTAGGCCAGCATAGACTTGCTTGGGACAAACAAACAGTAGAATAGCAATACAATTTTTAGAAATTAGCCATGGTTCAGTTAACTAGGAATATTTCAGTGACTAACTTGACTGCAATGCTGGGTTGGTTATGTCACTGTGGGCGCTACGTGTACGCCTGAATTCGTCAAGTGATGACACTGTCAAGATAGTTAGGTAGGTTGGTTCAACTCAGATTTATTCCGAAGCTAAACGTAAGTCTACAATTTCTACAAGTTACCGTTGGAATGACTTTCGCGATACATATGGATGTAGTTTCTTTATTCTCGACCGAGTGTGTATACTGTCCCATAAGTATGCGTTTGGACTAATTGGAATTTGGTTTATGGTTAGTGAAATCATTTTGAAAATCTAATTTCTTTGGAAGGTTCGTTTATTGTGATGTAATTGAACCGGTTACAACCTTAGGCCAATTTTTAAATGGAACAAGAGTTGAGATACCGTCTACAACGTTAATTGTAGAGTAAAGCTACTGCAGATACGCTAATTTTGTTACCTGTTCCATTGTTGTATGACATATTTGTTTGTGTGTGACTCTTTTGTTTGGCGCTCATAATATTCAGTTCCTGCTATTTTCCTTTCTGCCTTCCAGGCTGCAAGACAGTCCGGGCAACGCGGACATTCAACGGCGACTCAGATGAGCACACATTATCCGTTCAAAACAGTCTATCACATGATAACCGGAATCCAGGAATAGTATATGTTTATAGTAACTCGGTTGCAAGTTCTGAGTTAACTTGTAGGATCAGAGTTTACCGGGTGGAGATATCTGATATACAGCAACCATCATTGAACCATTCGTGTGTTACCTGCAAATACGTACATACAACTATACAATCATATCTCGTAACACAAGATTGTGGTTTACCATAACGACTTTTAAATTATCCCTTGACGGTTTAACGCCGAACATTCGTACTCCACTCTTATGCTTCGTTTCAAAAGTTATTGAATTTAAACTCTCAGTCACAACTAAGTTCCCCGAATTAGGTGGTAATTTATTAGTACGTTCTTTCTGGAAAAGGGTGGAGTATTAAACACCTTGTATGACACATTTCTGATCATGCAGTTCGTGTTCCAAGCCTTAGTCCACAGGTTTCCGGTGTACATCACAAGAAGCGGAACATAGCATCTCCATTTTGTCCGATTCAAAACGTTTAAATAACGGCCAAATTGACACGGACGTTCCGAAAACTAATTGATAGAGCGGACGTCAAAGTCAACATTCAGACCAAGCTTCATGTAACAGAGCTGACTAATGTATTAAAGATCGTTCCAATTGCAAGGCTAGTCGTACCGTTTGACCCGTCTTGTGGCTCTCTCTAAGCAACTCTGCACAACCTATTGTGGAAAAATACGCTAGGATTGAGACAGAGTTCTTCCGAGGAACTTATTACCGTGATGACTAGCTCGAAACCTGTTCCTCCTGTCAGATAGAAAGGTAGTGCCGCATTTAACTCGCAGACACGTTTTTAACACAGTTTAATACTAGTATTAATGGAGAATCCCATTTAACGAATTTAAAGTTAAAGAAGGTGTTAGCATATCCAAAATACCATTTTCTCACACGTGCCTAACCACTGGCGATTTCGTAACGCATACATCAACATATTTAATGAAGTATGTTTGGGACCAATGAGCCACTATTTCCGGAGGTGTGCTAAACCAAGAACAGCGCGCATGTATAATTATTAGATCGATCTTCGGTTCTCCACATGCCAGGTGAGACATTGCTCCTCCTGAACGTCCGTTGTTTGACAGTCACTGCTGGTTTAGTGGCAAATCAACCCAGCTAGAATAATCCTGTGAGAGCAGCGACTGTCTCATTCAGATAAGTAGAAAGCACCTTCTGGTCGGATAAACAAGGTTCCTTGATTAAATAATGGAAAGAAAAGGAAGGATTAAATGTAAGTCTGTCTTTTCTAAAAAGGCACATGCCTTTCTCAAGTGTCCTTAACCCGTGACTGCTGATTGGATTGTTAACATCAGAATCATCTTTCAAGTAATTATTTGAGTGGACAACAGTTTTAGTTGGCTTCAGCAATTCATCATAATTTGGGAACACAGATGCACGCACCACTGTTTTAGAAGAATGTACATCCCCTACTAACCATGCACAACATGCCATGAAGATATCTGCTAACAGTGGACATAACGGTAACCACATCACAACGCCGTCCTTCTGACGGTACCTTTTTCCATCAACTTGAAACTGTACATTCGGCGTGCAAGCTAATATCAGCTGCTTGAGCGCATCTTCGAGTAAACCCGAATTCAATGTTAGAAAGAACTACGCCACGTGGGATTATTGACAATAGCGCTCTCTACAAGAAGTACATGGACGACACCACCTATGTAGTTGACGAAACTCTGAATCTAAATTGCCTATTTGCGGAGGCGAACAAGGCACACTCTAATCTCAACTTTACGCTTGAGGCCAGGAAGGATGGACAAATATCCTTTCTGGATGTGGCACTGAATCGTCGTGCAGATGGTCCACTTCAGAGGGGTATTCACAGGTAGGGGACTTGTAACGGCCAGTATACTCACTCTATCAGTTACCTACCACTCAGACAGAAGAGAAACCTCGTTCGTAGTTTAACACACGGAGCTATGAGGATATGTACTGATGACATGATTGGAACAGAAATGGTCTCTTTACGGCGGATATTCGCGGAGAACGCTTATCCTCTAAAATTCGTGGATAAACATATGGAACTGACAGAACCAAAAGTTAAGCTCCTATCTGCGGGAAAGAAGTCGGTTTACATGACGCTAGCCTACAAAGGCGAGGTCTTGACCGAATTGGTGACTCGTAGAATACGTAACGCGATTGAAAAGAACTACAATGCAGTACAACTGCGAATCCCATTTGGATCCAACCCGGTAGTCCACGTACAACTCAAAGATACGTTGCCTAAATGTGTGACTTCATTTTATGTTCAATCATTCACATGCTCCTGTGGAGCAAGTTACGTCGGTCGCACAACCAGGCGCCTTTCTTAAACGATACGTGAGCACCACCCCAATTGGCTAGCTAAAGGCGAGGTGAAGTTCATTTCGAGTGCAATTCTGGCGCACCTTGTAGACACAGGGCATCAAATCTTCCCGGAAGTGGCTTTCCAGCCCACTTACCGCCTGCCAAGCCGTCAATCTGGAGGAGTCAAAGTTCGTATTCTGGCCACCGCGGAAGCGATCGGAATTCGGTCGCGCAATCCATGGCTCTGCGTTCAGAAGAAATTTGTTCAGACCCTACGGTTACCATGGCCCCCCATTACCCACTTGACAACTCCGGAGGTTGACTTTGTCACCTAATTGTCGTCCAATTCACAACCGTTTCACGTAGTTATGTGACTAATTGCTCTTGATTTTTTCTCGCTTGACAACCATAATGGTATAAAATGTTATGTAATTGGCCCGATGATAAATAACCGAAAACAGACTATTCTCTAAAATCACCTTTGACTTCTAACGAACTCATTGGTTTATTAGGATCGTCAAAACTTTCTCAAGCGTCTGGCGACGGTATGTTATCACTGAAGATTTTGATTATTGACATCCGGTAAAATCACGGGAGCAGGTGTACCAACAGCGGGATTTTGTACGCTCTATCATTTGGCCAACTGGTCACGTTGCCAGGTGTTCAAAGATAATTGCTAACGCTTCAACTCGTCACTTACTCTTCTGTCATGCTTGTACACACTTATTGGAAAACACAGCGAAATGCCACTGCAGTTAACTTGCTCATATCTTGATTGGTATTGATGAAGGTTTCGAGCGACAAGGTCTAATGGGACGTATTTTTAATTACTGATTCCTCGAATGAATCACTTTCTTTTTTTATAGCACTGATTGTTGCCACTTTCCTTAGCTATTGCGCTCTCTCTTCTTGAGGGCGGAAATAAGACAGAAATGTGAACAAAGCAAATCACGAAAAACTGCTGATGTACGATCAGTACTATACTCCGGATAAAACTTTATATTAAAAAATTTAAAAGTTTGATGTTGATAGCTAATCAGTGGGAACCATTTTATATAAATTTAGAGAACGCTTCCTGAGAGGATTCAAGAGATATCTAGTCTCCCGAGTGAAGGGAAATTTCTTAAAATGGGTGGAGTTCCGTGTTATCAGAGAGGGGCGACGTCATTGAATCAAACAAACAACCAGTATTCGCAGCCGCCGGCACATCTTGCCCACTAGTCACTCTATCAACCCAAAAGGTGCAACCGGAATCCTGTTGTGTCATTCCAGTCAAAAATAATAGAGACTCGTTCAACTGGTCACAATTAATTTTGTCGTTTGTATGTCATATAAGTCGTATGTTAACGGTCAGCCTTTTGTGAACCTGACCCCACCGTAGGCATGATAACTGAGAAATAATTCAACCTTCACAACTGTTTGCTCAAAACAGTTTTATTTTATTGTAAGTTTGGTGTTGACGAGTAAACACAGAATGAGTTCACTCAACACTGTTCTTATTCTCTCTGAATTTTCCGGGAATTCATCAACCATTTTCGAGTGACCTACAAACATGACATGGTTCCCGAATGGGCTGAGGGATGCCTTTATTAAAAGGTTGGTCTTGTTGATCGCCAGCGAAGTGAGAGCAGGTACTTCAACTGTGGTGAGTCTTATTAATATAAAACATACAGGCAACCTAAACCCATGATCCGTGAATACAAGTGAGATTTCTAGTTTTCGAAGAACGGTCATTCAGATGCTTATCCAATGGTTCACGGATTTCGGCGACCAGGATTACAGAAAGTTGTGTGTTTTGCCACGCAGGCCGACTACCAGCGGATGATCAACTTTAGTCTGTGAGAAAAGAAAGTGCAACATTTAGGAACAGTAGTATTTACACTCTCTCACAAACAGGTGATCATAACCTCACGCTCTAATGGACAAGTGTATGAACGATAATTGTCTGACTGCCGAATAACCTTCTTTATAGGTTTGACCGCGCGGTGTGCTTGTTGATGGTGAAATAAAAGAATGTTAAAACAGCTGCTCACAGCTGGGACTAAAATTTCGATTGTTTGTCTAGCATTTGGGAGCAGACTGTTACTTCGGTTTTCAAGGCTGCATCACAGTCAAACAACTTAATTTCATTTCATTGGGGATGGAATCATTAAAAAATGTTGCAAACAAACCGCCTTCTCGATTTTAAGGGTAACCGGGTTTGGGAAAACAACTACACTGCTGTTATACTTCGATTATCGTTTATTAGCATTGCTATACTCTGAAAATCTGTTCCTGCTGAGGTAAAGAAACTGGCTCCGTATTCAACCAGAGTGGGTGCATTTGAAAAGACCAGTGACAGTGAAGCATTAGTGATCTGAGGATTTTTGTCTCGAACATCAGATGTGTGAGTATTCTGCACCGAAAAACAGTTTAACTTCTCCAAACGGTTCTTCTTTTGGTACAAGTTGCTACTGCTTCCATTACTCAAGTGGAAATCCCTCTTGACTTTCTTCACTCCTGTGGGTTTCATCTTCATTGAGTTATTCCTATCTCAAGTTCAATATAGATCTTCTATGGTTACCACGGATTCTCTATCAAGGGTTTTAATCGAAACCAGGTTTATTGTGCACGGATTGGTGACCTACCAGATGGTGTATGTATCATATGTATGTATCGTATTTCACAGACGAGCCTGAAGGTCCAAGACTTTACCATGCATATGCCTGCCACCCTAATCACCCCTCCTTAAATTGTTTGGTTTCCTACTCACTGGTTCTTATTGATCTAATCCATATGCGTATATATGTCACAGAAGTTTCCTTGTCGGCTGTATACTTTTCTAGCAACCTCAACCCAGACTTACCCATTTGGTTCCCATTCGTTAGTATACACCCTATGAACAATAATAATTTAACTTTGCAACATATGTGTCATTGAACAAGACCGTTAGAACACAAAAACTGGCAGATGCAAGCATTTCGTATTGACTCGTCAGTACCAAATTTACAATAACATGAAACAGGTTTTTTATATCAAGCATTTAGGGGGGCAGGGTGGATAGTCAATTGGTGGTTTAGGAAAGGTCACTAAGTCCAGGGAAGGGTCAAGTTTACGAGCAATTGTTTCTGAACACACAAAGTCGGCTTCATTCGAT
>QNGE01003918.1:0-51676 GCA_008508345.1 Paragonimus westermani | reverse complement strand
TTTGCTGAGGCGGTTGCAATCAATCGAATGAAGCCGACTTTGTGTGTTCAGAAACAATTGCTCGTAAACTTGACCCTTCCCTGGACTTAGTGACCTTTCCTAAACCACCAATTGACTATCCACCCTGCCCCCCTAAATGCTTGATATAAAAAACCTGTTTCATGTTATTGTAAATTTGGTACTGACGAGTCAATACGAAATGCTTGCATCTGCCAGTTTTCGTGTTCTAACGGTCTTGTTCAAACTTCTGAAGGGAATGAACTGTTTCATATGTGTCATTGTCATCAGTGCCATAATGACTGGTCCAACATTTTCTGACCGTCAGGATCATGTTTGCTTATGCATCGCCCAACGTTTTCTAACTACCGTTTTGAAATTGATTGTACCTAAGCGGTTTGTCGCTTGTCTACAGGTTGACTGAGACAGCGACGCTTGTTTATCATATGACTGTCAACTGATTCAACGAAAGAAACTCCAGGCCCTAAACATGAATCATTAGAGTCCTGAAGGGCTAAGAGTTTGCCAAAAAAAATAGAAAAGTTCGAACGTTTCCTTGAATGTCCGGGGTATGGTCAACACTGACAGTATTTGCACACTAATTCTCACCTCAATATACTGAGCCACTCCATGATTTTCATCTTTTAAGAAGTGGATGAGGGGCAGTACATTCCATTGATATCAGAGGTGGCGTTAGAGTATAAAAAACCTGTGGTTACTTCTCAACCAACTTTGCTACAAAACTCATCAAAATGTAAAAGAGTTAACTGCAAAATTCGAGTTAGGACAAACATCTGTTAGTAATTCTATTTCTAAAACAACTAATGTGCAACGGGGGTACGGTAATAAACTGACTGGTTTTTGTGTGTGCCACCTAGGCAACTGACAACATTTGAACATGGATTTACCACCCCATAAAAAAATAAACTGAGGGAAAATGCGACACACACGGTCGTGCAGTTACATTATAACTTGGATATATTTTGCATTACCAACGCCAGCCAGCGGACAACTGTAAACAAACTATCTTCAGTCACGACCAAAAATAAGCAGTTGGTTATGTACACATAAGTGACGAGAAAAAGTAATCATCCCGTTGAATACACTGCTCAGAAAATTCACGCAATACAGTAGGAAATTTCACTTGTCAACAATCAGCAAAATACAGCATCATTCCGTTAGATTCCAGACGGATTTTCTTGGGTAAAAAAGCGTTTATATCTGTGATACTGAATGAATGCTCTATTTTCATAATTTTTGGAAATTTTTGTGTTAGCTTATGATTTCTCCAACAGCTTAGATCTTTGACCTCATGTATTTCGGATTTCGACTTTCGGTCAAACTTGAATGATCATTTGTTTGTTCCGGTCGCTCCGTTGATCCTGATGATAACCGTGGTGGTGTTATAGCCAAAGTCCTTTGTATTCCTAACAGCTCCTCCAAGTGATGGGAATTTCCAACTTCGTTTAAATCCTCCGGAGAGACTGGGTAACTTTTCTGGATTTCGAGATTTTTATCTGCAATTGAGACGGAATTACTACAGTGACTGTTTGGAGATTTGCATGACTTCACATCCAAAGCTTTGGGCACATTGACCGGTGTGGCTGCAACCGGGCTAGTGATCTGGTCAGCTGACGACGTCGAAGTAATTTGTTTAGACTCGGACGGATTTGGTACATTGGCTGATTGAATATTGGTAGAGTTGCCAACCGAGTTTGGCGTTGGGAAATCATACAGCAGACTAGGTTCCACTCGAGCTTGTATGTGAGAATATGAGGGAAAAAGTGACTCTCGTTCCACTGGTTCACAGTCACGATAGGGAACTGTAAATGAAAACAAACCGTTATGCTGTTTTGATGAAGAATACTGTAGATTTGGTCGAATGTTGGGAATAGGTTTTGCTTTGTTTATGCTCGGGTTAACAAACTCCAATGATTTGTGATCTAAATGCTTCACCTAGATGGAAAAAAACGATAAATTTGTATAAAACTGGCATTGCTGTCTACTTTCAGAGCAATTCCTACAATCTTTTTTATTTTCGGCATAGCTGCAATCTAAAGTGCACACAACCGTTTTAATTCACATATCGTTCTAAGTCAGTACTTGATTCATGGTCGCGCTAACGTTCCGTGTTCGGTTGATAACCAGGTTGCTTGTTTCGTTCATTCCGAGGCAAGAGGAATTGTTGATTTACTTGACAAACTAGATTTTGCAGAATGTGATACTACCGACTAATTTTCTAGGACTGGAACGCCCCAAAACGAAGGTAACTTGGTTTTTGGCTTTCTTATTGCCTAGATAGACTACTTATAATCTTTCAGCAGAAAGCGGTACAATGGATTTGTGAGCTGTGCATTCTTACTAGATCAAGAGGCAAATGTTAACGTGCGTTATAGTCGAGTCCATTCCACATCAGTTTCATCTACACTCTCACCTTCATGGATGGTCAGAAAACCTTATGATTACTCAGATTACTGAATGTTTGGCTACAACAATTCAATTACTGTAAATGTGAGATTTTAGAGGCAATGGACGAACCACTTGCCTCTCACTTGCACCAGTCGGCTTTTAGCTTCTGGCTGAAAGAAGAATATATGTTACTGGAGAGCAAAAACCGGTTAACACAATGGTGTACAAACGTGAAGTCATAACTGACGACTTTATTTTTATCTCCCGCTTACATGAAAATAATCTTTTTATCCATTTTTGACTAAATTATTAAATACCAACAACCTTCGTTTATTATAGATATTCAGATGTCCATTTTCTCAAACCTAATGTCCATCTTCAATGGTTGCTCAGCAGAACAAACACTTTCTCAATAGCTTACTGGCTAATTACTGAAGCCACGTTACTGTAACTAGAGCTTAATGATGCGTACTCTCAGACGGACGTTTCAAGACCAGTCGGGTTTTGGTCTGGACTTTCTCAGTGATATTACTCAGTACAGCGTTCGTACCAACGAACTTCCATTTACGTGCGGCGATCAAGTGCACTGAAATACTTTTCGATAAGCATTCAGTCATCCACTTTACACGGAAACGTCACATCTGATGTCGACTTACTCGAAGGTCCGTGATCAATAAGTAACCCTACGGAAGTCGAAAAACTCAGTCGGTTGATAAGTGACTTGTTTAGACTTAGCTATTTCCAACGGGTTCTGTCCATACCAACTTGTTAATTTGTAATGGGTCGGACTACGAGTGTATGAAGCTGTGATGCGTCAGTTATGTAAGTCCTCCAGTCGAGAGGAAAAAACGAACACGCTGATTTTGACATGCACGATAGAACAGATATGTATGTTCAGATTGACTGTCACAGTTTATCACATTTCATCCTACAACATCAGGTGGCTCAAACTGCGCATGACCACAGACGTTCTAGAGGCGGATATCTTATACTTACTGGCAGATATGCGTATTAGGCGGAAAATGCATATTATGTTGCCCTCTATACTGAAATATGCAACAATTTACTAAATCACAATTTCAGAAAGGACTGTGAAAAAGCGGGTAATAGCGTGACGTTTGGTTTTTATTTCATAAAGTTCCGCGTGCCAACTGTACCGACTGAGTTTGGAACGAGCATGAATTTGACATTGATTATATGTGGACGATGACCAAAGATGAGAACATGGGGAATATTTTCGAGCCACTGGACCTGTTAGGAAATCTTTTCAGTTGAAGATACAAGCTTATCGAATATGAACAGTACATTGGGTCGACTGTATGAGCCCTTCGTTTCAAGGATGTAGAATATATATAGCTTTAAACAGAAAAAAGACTGATTGCCCTCCTGAGTTGTTAACCGCCTCAGCTGCCAACAATTATATTCAAACTGTTATGTACAAAAAGCCGCTACAACTTCTTTCTGTTCACACAGACGAAGTTGTTATGATCTCAATGAAATCTACAATCAAACTTGTCGATGTTATTCTAACTTTTAACTTATTTAACCGAATACTGTCCAAGCAGGTGAATAATCCACATCCATCTATTGAATAGCCATTGTGAATCGGTAAGTCGATGAACGCCGCAACTAGTTTGATATACTGCCTAGTGCCTAGTTATTTTACACTTCATTTTTTGAGCAGTCTGTGTAACGTGAACATGTGAGTACTTTTAACACTTCAGTTTGTGTATGCTGTATTATCCGCGCTTATAGAAGTATTAAGAGTTAACGCAGAAAAGCACTTTCATCTAACAATTCCCGTTGATTGCTTGATTAAAATCACCGGGAGCTAAGCCAGAGATTGCTGTTTCACAAGTGAGTTAGATCTCATAAATATATAACTACCGGCATTGTCTCCGTCTGATCGGATAGGAACGGTGGTCGGTGTAGGTGATCACTCAGACTGCCAATCTGTCTGCATCTCATGCTGAAAATGTTATTTCCCTTTGCCCACTCAAGATTAGTGAATTACAAAAGTGACTTGTCTAAATATTTACGTGGGCTTTATTTTAAATTGTTCCCCACGCACTCCCATATTTGCAAAGTCAACAACATAGATGTAACTCCAATCTCCCGCCTTTTCTCACTGATTCATCACTTCTTGCTATCGGAGTAACATGTTGCCTCGTATACAAGATAAGTTGAAAGTTTTCTTCTGTTCATTAGATCCGAATGACCAAATCAGTCGTGGTAAAAATTTGACAGTAAATATTAACAAACGCCTAAAATCTGAAGCGGTTTCCAGCACTTACCGAATCCAAAATTTGACGAACATATGACGACGCAAATTAAATGGAGTGGGAACCGTACGCTTAAGCTTGTTTCATTTAGTACCGTTCCTTCTGTCCGTCACATGTGACAATTCAAATTGCTAGGCGGATGCATGAGTTTGCTTCCAGTCCATTTTCAAAGTCACCTAGATATATCGGGTTGCGCCTCAATTCACATGGCTTGCTAAGAAAGCATATCTAACCCACTACATTTAAAACGCGATTGAACTTAGTGTAAATTGTGGTCACTCAGTATGTTCTTTCATGGAGCAAGATTTTGTTTCAAAGACATTGTTAAACAAATTAATTTCCTAACCAATGGTGGTCAGATATTTCTATCAGTTTGACTTACCTCGACCTTTGAGATTTATGTTTGTCCCGGAACCTTTCTTCAACAAATCCCTTTGAACGCCAAACCCATGAAGATGTATATCATGAGCACTGTTTGGGAAACCGCGACCAACGAACGAGTGGGGCGTATTTGGACTAAACGGACCACTGGCGGCACCCATTGTCTTCGGTCTCACAGCTTCCACCGGCAACACTCGACGGCGCTTCTTAGGCAACTTCGATTGTGCTTGCGTGTGTGTGTAAAATCTTGAGAAGTTGGAAACGATTACAGGAACTGGCAGCGAGATGGTCATCACTCCTGTAATAGCACACATCGCACCCACCACCATACCTGTGTTTGAAAAGTTTGACGGTAAACGCACAACTCTCAATGAAGGATTGAATAAGTTTAGAAGGAAGAATCGAATGCGACGTCGTAAAACACATGTTCGTTCAACCAGCCGTCAAATGCAGACAAGATGACAACTGTTAGTGGCACGGAAGATGCAAAGGATGAACCTGGAACCAAAGTTTCAGTCAACAATATGCATTCTGCAAGTATGACAACTAAAGATCGCTTTCTGCATCACTTCTGAGATAAAAAAATCGTACCAGTTGGTTTTTTGTGTTTTTCGGAATGAATGATCAAGGAGAATTTTGAGCCGTAACTGCCCCTTCCGGCTTCAGCTACTCGGTCAATAGTCCACCCAAGATTATATTCGTAAATCCCCGTATACTAGTTTAAGAACATGAAAATTATAAACATGAGAAAAGAGAAACAATCGCTTGCCACACTGAACATGTAACAAGTCCACAAAACACCTTCTGATTATGCCAGTTCAGTAAATTAAACTGGGTCTTTATAAATTCGTAAGTTACAAGGGGAACGCGCGAACAATGCTGAATGACTGGACGACTTCTGCAAGATTTTTCCACTCTGTTAAACCAAGAATAAGTTTTGGACACAAAGTTTCACTATATCGAGATTACCGAAAGACAGGTGCAAAGTTTGGTCAGTTTCAACCATGAATATACTAGGACTAACAGAATTTGATGGGTTATCTTTCATTTATGGTGGCTTCCAGACGTGAATATTCTCATTTTTATAAACTAAGCTTGAGATAACTGCATGTTTACCTCCGCCTTTTGAAATGCCGCATTGAAAGAAATCATGATGTTGATGAAATGTAACTTGTGAAAAGGTACCAGCATACAAAATGGAAACGATTGTAATTACTAACGTATTCACTGTTAAAATCATCCACTGTATCTTTCCCACAAGTGTACGGACTCAGTTCTCATGGAGAACTCCTTCCATCTTGAAGGAGACGGAGGTGGTTGTTAAAAGAATTGTCAATAAGTTTGGCTTCATATACATATGCTACCGCATGACCATATGCTTGGAAGAATTGAAAAGGACTTTGTAAGTGGCAGGGGTTAAATTAACAAGTAGCGTGAAAGGAGGTTGGGTTGGAAAACCTCTTCATGTAGACCGTATTCATTTCTCGTCAAGTTTGGTTTGTAGAATGTGAACACATACCTATCATTTGCGTTGTTGTTAGTCGAATTTGCTCAGTGCCAGATAGTGGCCATGAATGAGACACTAGTAACCTATCGATGACTCAACCGATTTGAAAATGTAATCGATACTTTGTAACTAGTTGGAATATGAAAAGAACCTAGTAAAATTATGCCCTCAAACAAATTTGTTGACTAATGCTAGTTACATTTGTTGATGGAGCGGTATATGCGTTTCAAACGCTTGTTGAATTCAACCTCAGTGGCAAAAGCTGAGTGCTGGCTTCTGCGAGGAGTGTGCTCAGAGAATAGCTCAATTCATCAGCCACAAGTTCCGTGTATGAGTCTGCAGATTTAATGGACTCAGAAACAAAAATAGAGGGAAAATCGATCATTCTTATTAGTTTCTCTCATGTTCTGTTTGGAACGAATATTCCTCCAAACTTTGTTAACAAAACCCGCGGCAGGCCGTTATGTTAAACAAAGCACTTTTCTGAGCGTTACACTGTTTTACTCATTAACATATCAAATATAGCTAAAAAGATTGTCTTTCAAATTGCTTGGTTATTCAGATTATTCAGTATTTGTTTTAGATGAGTGAAAATGTTGTACAAGTACGTGATAGTCCTCACAGTTTGTCACTGTTTGTCAAACTGACTGATGAGCGGTTTCAGTTCTACCTGATTCGAAAAGTTTAGCCCAAAACCGGATCGGCATGGGCTTCTCTAATCTTAATTGATATGGAGGACGTCAATTTCGACACCCGGTTTGGTTTTCATTTGACGAGACTGACTAATAAACTAAAGTTCGTTTTAATTACAAAGCTGGTCGTATTGCTTGACCCGTCTAGTGGTTGCCCCCAAGCCTTAACTTTAGCCAACCACTTTTCACAACTCATTTTGGATAGAAGCGTAACTTAGTCGCCAGATTTTATGGTTAATCACGCAGTGGATGTTGTCTAAATTCGGAAATCTCACGTGAAGCACGTCGAACTTCTTTAAAGTTTAATACCTCTTTAATGAGGCTACATGCACCCAGCCAAGCCCAGACGTTCCACACTGGTTACGTTTGCAAAGGTGTTAAACGTTAATGCATCAATACTCCGCTTTAGCAAGTCCAATCCTTGTTGGTATAATTATAAGAACGATATATCTTGAGCGCAAGTTCAAAGTCAATGCATGATTTTTCGAGTTATCACAAGGCACCTCTTGATGAGATGTGTTTGTCCTCACCAACAGAATGTGAACATATCGTACTTTCAATGAGCTTTTGAACTCAATGTGTTTGATCAACTCAGTGGTATTTACGATCTGATTATACCTACTTATGTATAGGGTCTTACAGCCACAGACGACTAAATTACGAAGTGGCAGCTGTGTACCAAGAATTCTTAAAGATGAAGCCTAGATGATCAAAGGTTGTGATCTTTAAAGTTAGCCAGATTTCCGGCCGTTAAACGATAAAAGCTCCAGTAATTGCTTGCTAAGTAGAAGTATTACATTACATTCCTCGTCTTTTTAATTCACCTTTACTATACTGCGCGCTTTGATGTGCTCAGGAAAACCACCACATCTACTGGATGAATCATACGCTCACAGTTTTTTTTGTACAAATACTTTCAATTTCCAAAGTGAATTATAAAATCAGGGAATTATTCGAGTTTACTCATGATGACTGTTCTTTCTCCAAACGTGCTTTGCACTCTACTTTGCATTAACATGATGCAGCTATCCTGAAGGTCATGCTGTTACATTAATATCAGGCACGACATAAATGCACTAACTGCATTTCCTGATATAAGACATAGAACGGCACTTCGACTGTGTGCCTTAACCAAGGGAAATCACGGTAATTACCATTTTCTGGAATCGATTAACGAGTTAACATGATGTGTCAGACAAGCTAGGAGGCAGCTTTCTGACGAGGGACGCATATTGTTCAGGTTGGTTATATTCAGCCAAACACCCGTTTGTTAGATGATTTTCAACTTGATATTCAAATTGAAAATGAACCAAATCCCCGACTACTCGTCAGTAATTGTATTTTTCGATTAAACCTATATGTGTAGAAGTAGGCGATGCTGTTTTACAAATTGCTCAACCTACAATTGTGAACCATTTTACATGTGTTTGTATTTCGGAGCAGCATGTTGAACTGTTACCTTTTTTACGAGTCATGAAAGTCAGCTGCTGAATAAAAGCATTTTGTTACCGTCGAGTACCAGCTTCAGAGGTAACTGTTTGTGTGACAGAGCGCTTGCGGAATCACAAAAAGCGATATTATTGCTTATAGTCTACGGAAAAGTCGATAAGTTCAATTTGGCGAACTGGTGAAATTGGATGACTACGCGGAACAAACAAAGTTATAATACTTCCTAATCAATATGGTTAACCCCCTGTTTAACGTTTATATGTAAAAGCCGATCTGGGACCAGTTTGTATTTCGAATGCTTCTGATGAAAATATCTACTAATGTGAACGCGATGAGATGCGATTTTGTTATCGGTCTCCCAGTTAAGACCAACATGTAACACGAAGAGAAAATATTAGAGTGCCTCATATAAGTTCAACTCCTATTTCCTTCGAGTTCACACTGCCTTTCAAACTTTTGTAAGATTTTATAACACTAATATAGTGTACTTTATTGCAAGCTTGACTTGATTTGAGAGCACAGACTTGTTAGTTAGCGACGTGGTTGTGTCTGAATGTAGGTCATGAGAACTTGAGAGCATCAGTTTGAACAATAAATGATCCGCTTACCTTAGGTGAAAGTTTGAGCGCTTGCCAAGTCTGTGATTTCACCTCGCGAAGTGTATTTCCTACAGACTCACTCAAATTGACTGATTAGTTCGTTCCATGAAAGAACTTTTTCATGTTTAGAAAGCTGTGTCATTAGACAGTTTGAAGCCTACAGCCGGAAAGACGTTATTTTTTATTTTTCGTATTATCAAACTTATTCTCTTGAGTCCGTGCAAGTACTTTTAATTTTTAAATGGTACTTGTTGAAACTCATCACACAGATTTATCTCGTAGGGTTTAGCTTGTGAAACTAGCTTAATACTTTGAAAACAATTCACTACTTACCGCAGTTGCTGCATCCTCGTATAATTTTCAATCAGCCCCATTTAAAATGAAGCACTACACCCGAATTTTGCTCTAGCTGTGTCTCACCAGCAGTGCACATCTTAACCACGGACGGAACTGTATATTTGGCTCCGCTTTCACGAGGCAGTCACGTTGATCACTGCACGATTGGCTTCATATTAGCAACACCGAATTATTCTGTGCAAAGATTGGGCTATATTCAACTGTGGGTAATGCTCAGACTGCTCGGACACCTCGGCTGGATAAATTATAACTTTCCTGTCAGCACCAAATGGTGAAGTTACTACCAGAGATACTTTATAATTTATTCTAACAAAAATCGTCGGGTTTGTTGACAGAAATTTTGATAAATGGTTAGTAGTAGAATCTCTGGGTTATTAAGTGGGGCTGACAGGACAAGTAATGTCTTCTGCCGACGCGATCGGACAATCTGAGCACTATTCCCAAGTGACTGTGTCTGAGCTTTTTCACAAGACGATACAATCTTGACCCACGTGAAATCGGTGGCGTAATGATCAAAGTGTGTGTCATAAAAGCGTGGTCGGAGTTCTACATGCATTCCATGTATGTTCACTAATAGCAAACTTTAAGTAGAGCGAAATCTGAATGTTTTATCTCTTCTGAAGGAGTGGATCAATATGTCTGTGAGAACGCAACAGCTGTGATCAACTGTGAGTAGTCTTACGTTGTCATTGACCAGAATCTTCTGATATCTACAAATCCACGAACTGCCATGACCAGGAATATTTCGCGGTTTTTACATAGATAAAAACCAGTTGGTGGTGATATTGTTGATATATTCCAAGCTTCCATTTCAGTGAAGGAAATGGATCTCGGTGTCTTACAACCAGCGAACTCCAGTTGGAACAGTGTCCGCTTGTTCCGTAGACTTTTCAGAATACAAATAGTCCTAATATGAAACTGGGTGTTTCAAATATGAGAAATAATTTGCCAGTTTTCTTGCTTGGAAGTAAGAAATTCACAGTTTCCTCCATGTGCATACACCCTAATTATTCCAGATGAACGCCTTGAGAAAAAATCCTTCCACAAGAATATGTTTGATGTATTGTGTGAAAACACAAGGCGTGCTTACTAGCAGATATTAAGACGATCATTAGTTTGGAGATGCGCCATTCACTAATTTTGCTGCAAAACCACAAACGATTTCTCTGTGGCTTCGCATTGTATGACAACAACGGGCTTTTTCACACCGAAAGGCTGGTTGCCATTTAACCTACATTAATTTGGTTTTCTGAGAGACACATTTGATCCTCAAGTTACACTCGGTGGTACACAGCTGGATTAGTATGCTAGGGATCTCCACCTTACAATGATTTCTCGAAATAGGTAATGCTTCCTTACTTCAGTCGTATAAGTCACTGGCAAATTTTCACTCTGTCCGTCATCTTGGCTAGTACTTTCAAGTCCCGCGCTGTATGAAACGAAATAAAACCTTACCACTGAGTGGGAAAATTGTTTTATCTTTAGCGTCGCAGCAACTTCAGTAAATGGCACAGATGTACATATATGTCACACGTAATCGCGCTTATTTCGTAAAAACAGATTTACTAGCGTCATTTCACAATTGCATAAACGAATGCGCTAAATTACAAGAAGATTTGATATTCCAACACAAATTTTTCCAGCCACCCATTAATCTTTGAAGTTAAAAACCTTCAGACTATGCATTTCTAGTGATATATTAGTGACTTTTTATACAGAAGTCTAAAAGTGTGAGACTGGTGTTGTTTTAATGTTAGAGATTGGTTCACTTTTCAAAGAAGTATCGATTTCTGTAACTGCCGATTGAGGCTGCTCAAAAGCGTTCAATTATACTAAGTTAGCTTCAGCAGACCTCAGCCCTTAACCTGGTAGGTTTACCTTTAAATTGTAGTCTGCAGTTTAGGCATGATTATAAAACATCTAATCTCACACAAATTTCCCGAGCCTTACGCCATGTTAAAAGATGCACCTTATGTCCTAATACGCTTGCTGTCGAGTACAACTTTATGCTCATTCGTGACGGTAAACAGTGGTCAGGGTTGAATAGTGTCTTTAAGTATCATTCTTCTACTCTAAATGCACGAACAAACAGTAAAATATGGCAAGGCTCACTTCCCTTTTTGATATGAAAGTCCAAATTGGAATAAACAACATTGTGTATGGTTAATCACAAAAGGCTTGTGGAGAATAAATCCAGCAGAAATTCGAAAATTCCCGTTTTTTGCTGTATAAAATTTCAGTTGGATGTTTTTTTGACAGATTACGGAGTCTGCATAGAAGGATATTTAACTCAAGAAATTGTCATCTGACCAACACAACACACAAGAGGACTGATAATTCTCGAGGTTTGGTAGACTCAGGAAATAATTTCATCCACCTAAAAGCGATACTCAGAATAACATGTCCGTATACAGGTTGCTAGGGGTTAATGATGGCGAAAAGTGTTCAGCAAGCGACGTATCTCAGAAATACACCAGTGAAATATGCAAAACACAGCGCACCATGACTACTTGTCATTGTGACTACAGACAACCAGTTTAGGCCTGCCATACCCCATCGTTCAAACAAATGCCTGTGTAAGTGCGCTTATGGAAGATAATCCAACAATTTGCTACTCGTATCGCGGTTGTTGTGCTAACCTGATTAGAAGCAAAGTAAGGAATGTCAAGAGTTTGAACAGAAGCGTACAGAACAAAACCCTGCCCAATTTACAGCGGTGCACTTAATGCAAACAGTACAGTGGCCACACAACATTGCAGGTCATCAATGTCGATGCTTTGATAGTTCAGCAACAACATTCACCGACACGCCTAATAGCTAGTTCGCCCGATTAAGAACAATAAAAATAGGTGTTATTTAAAAGTTTACCGTTTTCTTTCTTATTGTTCACACGTTTCGTTCGACGGGTGCCAATGATCTTTATCTACCTACACCGCCTTGTGAAGCTTTGTTGAAGGGTTTGCTTGAAAGACACTTAAAATCAGCCAAAATTTACATAACGTGCTCTTCGTTCTCCTACTGTTTCATTCAGTAAATGCTCAGAGTGGGAAGCGACCGAAAAGTGTGAACTATCCACTAAATAGTTGAACGCACGTATTTGTGAAATATCGCACTGTTGATAAACTAAAGTGAAGCTAATGCGATACTTGTCGGACAGCTTTCAGGATAATATGATCTGTGTACAGGCGCCGTAGCGGATGAACTTATAGGGTTGATAGCCATTTCGGAAGGGGCCAGTTTGAAGGTTGATTTCTCAAGCACTCAAATGGAACTTCACAATAAAGTACCAGTCCAAAAATGCTGTTGAAGAGAGAACTTTTCGTGTGAGAGAAAGAACTCAAGAAAATGGCTACAATATTGATTAATAAATCTTATCTCTTCACAACTCTTTAACCATCATTCCAGAGATTTATTTCAAATGTTTAATCACTGATCAGATTTTGGATTGCTAGTTGACGCTGTGATCTAAAGGGTTTAAATAGTTTTCACCCCCGATTTTTTGTGTGTGGATAGTTCTAAAACCACAGGCGTATAGCTTTTCCCCAATCACCGCTTTATTGCACGAAAATGTCAAACAAAATAATAACAAACCGGTATTTTCATTCGGAAAGCAAAGCTGATACCAGTTTCTTTTTAAAGAGAAAAATCTCCACTGATTCCTATCAACGAAAGGTGTTTATTCTTTTTTGGTTAATTTTTTCTCAAAACGTTTTATTTTACTTCTGTTAAAGAAGTTTATTTGACGCAACTCTTCTTGTCGTTTACATGAGCATAGCAAACATGCATACAAAATACGGATAGTTTTAGTGGGTTTCAAACGTTAAATGTCATACTAAGTACAACGCCATCAAGTTCACGGCGACCAAAACCTAATTGCTTCTCCAAACATTCCTAGGCTATCCAGGCTTATGATGCACCATAAAACTATGAGTATCGCACCTAAATGAGTTATGCGGTTGAAATATTGCGGTTGTGCGCTAACCACAAAATACTCCACTACATATATATAATTGCTTAAAATTAATTCATGTTTATGGTCACAAGATCAGGTGCAAAACAACGCTTTATTTTTGTTCCGTCGTTATATACAATCACTTGATTACAAGTTTGTTTCCGAATTGATGTTTGGAACGTTTCAATACATCAATGACAGTGTGAATAGCTTTAAAACTTTACGCAGCAACACAGTGAATGGGACAGAAAGAAATTTAATCACGTGATGTCAAAAGCGGTAACATTTTTTAGGTTTTCTACATAAAATAACATATAATTAAGCGTTTACATCACGTCAGAAGTGTACACAACCTCCTCAGTGGACAGAGATGGTAGATACAGATGGAACCAGAGTATGAGAGGCAGATGCTCCGGAATGATGATACATGGAAGTCATGCCAGGAAATACAGTCAATTCCAAACTGTTTCATGGTTTTCTCGTTAGACAAATATATATGCAGACCGAGGAAATGTTAATCACAGTGGACGTCATATTGAGGTTTGCAAGCACCCTCGCGGTATTGAACTCTCCTCGCATTCATGATGCAAAGATTTAGTGTAATTGTACACCAAGAGACGGTCACTCTAGTTACCAGAATTTCACGCTGATGCTGTTTATAAGTAACGCTTTGTGTCTAACTCGCTTCTTGTAATCAGCTTGCAATGCTTGCATGTCATTTTTTCCATTATCTATTTAACGTGGAAAAAATACATTTCATGCCCTATCTTTGTCAACGTGATTTCGTCTTACATACTTAACTGATGTTCTGTTTGTAGCGAGCTCAACAATTCGCAATGATCGTCCAAACAAGTGCTCGTTTTGTGACAACCCGGGCACTTCACAATGTGGTATGTCTCCTGTTTATTTGGATACACAAAATCTGTCACGGGTTGCCATTTGACGATAGTAATGTCTACTGGATGACATTTTATGCGTGTGAACGTACTCATATATGTTGATCGCTAGTAATCCAAAGACATTTCGATGGATCGCAAATTCAGCGATATGTTTTTGAGATTTCACTGTTGACCACACGTTTGTCAACATTAGTTATTTCATTGATATTAATTAGTGGGTATAATTTTCATATCTCTTTGATCTGCGTGGATCTGAACTACCATAGGCTGCTGCTTGCATCACTGGCTATGGCCATAAAATGGATGGCATGCTAATTTTATTTTCACAGTGTTTGAACTCGGTTAACTCTTTGTTTTGATCGGTTAGTTTTCTGTTCGATCTTTCGAGAAAAAGCGATCTGAAAATTTCGACAGTCCTCCTTTGCCATAGCGTCGCTAATAAAACGTCAGCCTTGACAAAATTGTTATGCAACTTTGATGCATGTAGTTTCCTGCTTGTAAGGTCACACGTTAGACAAACTTCATAGAACACGTGTGTCTCCTCCATTAGATTAAAACAATAGCTGACAGCTATCAGTGGTACTAAGCGCCGTTTCGGTTTCCATTCACCAGATATATTTCAGATATTGAGACTTGGTGTTGAGATACTACGGTCAGGTGCCACCTCAATGGTTTTGCTATTAGTCTACTGAAGTACATGTTTATGGATCGGATATAATGACGCAAAACGAACGCATTCGGTCAGTTAACCGCTGTGGAATGGAACAAGCTGAGAGTATCGACAACCTCACCAAATAGCACGGCTACTGACGGGGCGTCTCCACCATTTGGTAATTTTGAGGATTATTTCAGTAAGAAAGTTCGCAAAGTTTTACAAGATTTGCTGCGATTTCTTGACATTCCTGTCCAAACACGTCTACACTAACGAATCGTATTGCTGGGCCCTGAGACAAACTGCTGTTTCCAGCGTTAAACAACGGAAACAGTTGTGGGTCGTTTCCTGGAAGAAGTATCAAACCGTTGAAATAGTGGTGGAACTGCCTCTGGTAACTTTAAGTGAAATGTAATAATATTGTTCAGTTTGTTTCACTGAAAAGTTGACTACTTTTGCTTGAACATCTCACTTTGTTAAATCCGGTCAACTACTAGGAATTTTCTCCCAGAAGAAGCATATCTGTTGACCGATAGTTGGATTAGTTAGATGGGCCGGTTACAGGAAGTGAAGTAACTAGCAGTACTTTCTTGCTTCTGGTAAGGGCAAACGAATTCGGAATGATGTAGAAAATGGCCACTTCATCTAAGCTGTTATACTCAATGCTGTCCACTCCTCAGAGAGAAACAAGGCTCAAATGTGAGCTTTTGATTTCAAATTTACAATTCGGCAAATTTTCTGGTTGCTTTTATGAGCAATTGTTGTTTAGTGGAGCATCTTCTTATATTCTTTCGATTTAAAGTTTGTAGGACTGGCTCAACCACATTTGTAGATGGCTCATCATAATGAAAGTCGGTTGGGCCTTATTTTTGTGAACCAGGTCAATCTGGTTTGTCTGTGAACCGTATATTATATCGTACTTGTTCGACAGGGATCTTTGTCGGGATAAGGGATAACATGAATTTGTGTTCAGAAAACTGAGATGAAAAAGTTCTCTTTTTTTAAATTAGATAAACGCTATTCATCATCAAAAGTATGTATGATAGAGTTTAGCATGTATGTCGACGCTTTATAGCACAAACCTAATATGTGCAAAAGCTTACCACTTGCTTAGACATGAACTATCCCCTTAGATGGAGAGTTCTAGGATGGGAACGAAAGAAGATATGGTCATAAAATACGTGAAGCTAGAACATCCTAACTAACCCACAGCTAAAGCCTAGTATTCTTGTTTACATTTATCGCCAAAATTGACGTATTTCAGTTATACACACACTCTAGTCTACATTTATCTATCCATCATAGTCCATTTTATGCGCCCAGTAAAACCGGTCGGGGTTTCCTTCGTGAGTTCACTTGTAACTTTGAATGTAGCCGGGGTGGGGGGTTACTTTTGTCTGTTTGAAACTTGTCAGAATAATGACAGTGTAATTGCCTTGATTTCAGAGTGTTTACCATTTGGGCACATAGCTGCGGCGAGCAAATTGATTTCTTCGTGTAGCCATCGTGCGAAGGAAAAATGAGCTTAATTTAATGGGTGTTTTTATGCCTGAACCGGAATGTTAATGCTCGTGTGTGAGCAAAAGTTCAAGGCATCCTTGAAAAACAAGGAATGTCCTGTCTTCCATTCGACAAAAGGAGAACTCTCAGGCAATTATACATCTTCGAAAGCGATTAAGTATGAAAATGAAACGATGACACTCAGAGCCACTCACTTAGGTTAACTGAGCTTTAAAATAGGACACATCGTTCAGCATATTTCTCTAAACGAGAAGGCAAATTTGTGCTTATATCACATCAGCCAACGTTAGGTGACAATCTGCTAAACGGCCAGCCGTGTTTTATGTGCTTTAGAAACCTTTTCACCATATGTCTTTTTCTTCTTATAAGTTTTGAAGTCGCCTATGAGACTAGCTCAGTAAAAATAATCTCACAACTCAATTGTTCATTTCGAACAATCTTCTGTTTAATAATTTACTCAGTTACTAACTGTTCTTTCTAATCCGTAGCATCTACAATGACATACACTACCATGACGAGTTGATGGGAAATTGTGCCAAGTAATACTCGTTAATGCATAATAACTCCTTAAAACTCTCTTGGTTTCGGTATCTCGCAATCATTCTGCAAATTATGTTATTCGAACCACCAAGTGACCGGCCGTCTATGATAATCAGGGATCCAGATTATTTGTACTAAGTGACTGTCCGAAAACTACAACCAAGTCACCTGGATTGAGCGGTACACTATCCAAAGTGAAAGTACATTTGGGGCGCAGTAATGTAAGCCAGACAGTGGAGCCGTTGCATTCTGCTCACGATTGATTTCAGAGTCTGTTAACATACAAACATGCACGTTCGCGACCGTACTTGTGTGGTAGATATTACGGCTGAACTAACTGATCACTAAATAGATAATCACTTAATGTAATTAACGGTACTGTAATGGCTACAAAATACTGGGCAATACACGAGAGACACTTGTCGTCGTCCGTCAGTCACAAGTGTTTCAAGTAGCATAGAGAGCACGATATATGTGGAAAATTTGGAAAACGTGTTTTTCGGCATAACATGAAATCTGTTCACAGCTCATGGGAGTTGAGATGCGCCGTCGGTGGCAGACTTTCTACCAAACAAGCGTCTCGTTTCTCGTCATCTTATAACCTTCTTGGTGTTTGCAGTTGCGGTTATTTAGCAGTGGCTCAGCTGGAAGAGTTATACACCATAAAATCCTTATGAAAACCTCAGCTGTGTTATGGAGAAAGAAAGGTTAAAACAACCCCATTTGCTTGCCTGACGACGAATCTTTCAGTCGTCACCTTTGGCCTGCATGACTGGTTTGAAACATTCAAAGTTTCTGTTGCTGCACTATGGACTGGTTGTGTACACCACTTTCATTAAGGACAGTTAAGTATACGATTCAATGCACACACTTACTCTGTACGAACGGTTCCGTGCCCTATCACTGCAAGCTATTTGAAGGAATTTGAGACAAAAATTAACTCAAAGAAACAACATTAATAAAGGGATCGGGAATAACACAACGTTAGGAGTAAGTGTGAATACTCTACGTTTCAACCACCTCGGGTGGCCTTCCTCAGTAGTGTTGTGATCAAAATCACACATGCATGGGTGTTATTCTCAATTTGTTTATCAACAACGTGTTAAACACGATGCTCAAACTGTTTGAGTTCATTCGCACTAAATTTGGTGCGGATATTTTACAATTCAGTGGTTCAGTCAGTCCACAGGAAAATAACGTTGATTAACAGATCCAAGCAACCCCGTATTTTTTTCCTTTAAAACTAGGCAATAGCAAAATGTTGCGAAAGAAACTTGGAGTTTTTTACTTCATCCTGTGAACAAACAAATACGCATTGCCATCTATCGAAAGCTCAGATCCAGTTGAATGCATTGGTTGTCCACACCGTCAACCAGCTAAGGAAAATTTTAAAGATAGCATTCATGAAAATGATCTTGTCTAATAAATAAATAAATAGCAGAACATTGGGTCAACTCGTGTAAAGTTTGGCGCGTTGTGAACATAAACAGCCAACAGCAGCCCGGGTAAGCGAATCACACTTCATGTGGATTTTAGTAACGTATTTAGGTGGGATAAGGTTTTCGTTTGGGTGATAAGTTAGTTGATATCGATCCTGGCCAAAATCAATGAAAATTGTTTGGGTCACTACAAGTGAACTTGACGATGCGATGACAAAGCGTCCGCCAGGAGACTGAGACCACCAATATCAGCCCAGTGACTTTATCCACTATGCCACCTAACTGCATACGCGTTCCAAATGACACCAACTTCAGTGATATCCCGTTAGCCAAACTATCGCACTTGTCTTTTGTGTATATATCTTCCCATGTAGTGCACATATTAAATACTGGCCGGGCACTACTCGCACTGCTGCTGATAATATATTCTGAACTGGTGTTGTAGATTGTTTCTTGAGGTTCCACCTTCGATTATCGTGCATCGCCTCACTTAATTGCTTACGCTCCTGCATTTATTGACTTACATTCGCTGTAGGTTACTTCCTTTGTATAGTGTTCACCAGGTCGTAAATTGTATATTTCAGTTTAGATTAGTTACTAGTATACAGATCTAGTTTGATCGGAATACACCCTCATGATTCCATCTTATACTACATGAATCTGAAAGTGTACAGCCACCCGATAGATTATGTATAGCCGTTATGTGTTTACGGACGGTTTGTGTTGTCATTTTCAAGGGCGTAGGGAATCAGCATGACGTCACACCAAACACTCGCTATTTTGAAGTAATGAAATTTCAATTCAGTATGCTAGTTTACGTTCTACGTATACTTCCGACTTGGAGATGTAGTCTGTTTGTTGAAAATACGTTAGACTGGCAGAAGTCGGCAACCAGGCGACGTTACGATTCCTAAGAGTAGTTAATCACTTTCATCCGCAGAGTGCTGAGTGATAAAATTGCCAACGCCCTGATATTCAACCGTCTATATACGGTGTACTTGATGAACCTTCATTAACTCGGACATATTCGATAGCCACGATGACTTTGGACGAACAGCTGACGTGCTTTTATTCCAAGATCTGTGCGTGCTTTGAGCTGTTGGCAATCCGGTCACACCGAATCACAAAGCTTGCGTCCTCTGACCGACTCGTAGCCGGGCAGCCCACACCTGCAGTTAACACATCCATTTTGGTGCCTTACTGAACAGAAAAGAGAGTGTAGACCCTCACTTTCCGTGTCCTTACTTCATATGTTTGGTCGGATTGGCTCAGGGTGAACGTGAAAAATGCAACAATTTCTTCCGCACTATTACTTGTGCGTTTATTGACTGCATTGGGCGTTTATCAAATAATATCAATGGATTGCATGGCCTTTACTGAACACGGTTCATTTGCGAGGTCACTAAGACGTTGGACTCAAGGCAGTTCTGTCGAAATCACCATGTAGACTGTCAACCACCAGGAACCCCGGCCAGTTGAAAAATGGAACACAGACAGACCCATAGGTTTGGTGATGCGATCTCCCAGGGTAGCTGTCATAAGACAGCCAAACATTATCATGATAGAATTTAAAAATCATGTGCAACCTTTTCTTCAGATCACTATCCCTTCGAAATTAAGTGAGTGTTACGTAACCCTTGCGTAAGCTAAGCCAGATACTAAACGATTGTGGTATCCATAAATGAATGTTGAACACAGAAATGCCCTTGGGACTGTTTTCAAAAGCAAGCTCGAACGTGCAATCAGATAGTCCCAGAGTGCGGGCCTAAGCAGAGCCTAAAATAATTTGTTCCCAACGTCGTTGAACGTCGTGGACGGTAAGATGCACAGAACTATGGAAATGTTAGCGTTTTATGCATCTGTTACTAAAGTTTTCCTCAGCTGGGCAGCAGACTGAAAACATACTTCCTTTTGCTTGACTAAGCTAAGCAGGATTAATTTCAACCGTTTCTTCGGTAACGACGGACTAGGTAGTTATGAGGACGAAGTAGTTGCATCTTTCAGGGCTACAAATTTGCTTTTGTTCTCTTCTACAACCCACTCAAAACAAGACGAGACAAAGCTAAGAGATTGCTGTGAAAATAAGCAGGTTGACGAGGTGACGACTACCCGTGAAGATCACCTAAGCGATCCATGACGGGACACCAATTGCTTGTATGTATATGCGTAAATAGCCACGAATGAGATCTGTGTCATTTTTTCTTGTCTGTTCCGTCCGGATTACATAATTTTAATTGCCGCTTTTTGCTTTTATCCAACAGTACGCTGAGACCTGCGTGTGTTCACATTCCTCTTAGTTTGTATCTGGCCCGACGCACAACTTTCAGGAGCAACTGCCGTGTGTGGACGAAACAGGGATAATTCACGATCTGCGTAGTTTTCATGACCTCATCTCTTTCCCGCTGAGTTTACGTTTTCTCTGACCCGATTTCATTTACATGTGTACGGTAACCCGAAACAAATAACGTTTTCTTACTGCTGCTGCTGCTTTCGAATGGGAACCTGTCTGCAAGTCAACTGGTAAAACACTAGAAGCCCCCCCCCCAGATTCATCCAACAAGCTATCTTTAGCAGAAGACTATCATTACCAGTAATGTATGGTTCTTTTAGCCACCAAAATAGGGATAGTCATGTGCTTTGGGTGAATGTTGATGCAAGCGTAAGCTTTTATTTGAAATAGTCAACATTCCACTAGTTATCTCATGACCATTTTTAAGACTATACGCACAAAGGGAATTGTAACATAACTGAGATTTTAGAACACCATGTTTTCGACGGTACAAGACAGGTTAATCTCACGTTTGGGTTCACATCTGTATTACTCGTCATAAGCTCACATCTATATTAAAAGAAAAGTGTCACTCAATGATAGTTCGCAAAATTCACTTCAGAGAGCATTAACTCGGGACCTTGGAAGCCAATATTCTCGTCTGGTTGCAGGGTCAAAATCGTGCAAAAACTAATTCTGTACTAGGCTACAACAAAGTACTTAACAGAATCACTTAGAACTATTCGCCCGAAAATGTCTACTTAGCATACAACATACGTTTGATTCTGTTACCAAAACGAAGAATATTCACAGAAATAAGTAGTGCACGTTTTTTACCAGACATCAGTTCGTTTTTCAAAACTGTGCGTTTGTTAGTGTTTCTCTGATTTATTTGTGGACATATCGACTAGTCAAATAGTCAGTTTTGCATACCAACATCTTTGATGAAATAATTGTTTCTGTCAAGTTCTCACAAGGTTTAGTTCGAACCCAACATCAAAGTGACAGGGTCACACTAAAGTCCCAAGTAACCCCTTATTTGCAGGTATTCTTGGGAGCTAATCCTGGCATCAACAGCTACACCAGACTATTGAAAATACATGCCTTTGTCCACACCGCACACATCAGACATCGCTCACTAGTTCACTCAGAAACATTTTGATATAACTTTCACTTCTCATGTATCGTCGGTAAACTCAATTCGTTTTTCAGCTATAAAACTGACGAAACACTTCGGGGGCAGTTTCCGACACTGTTTGTGCAGCTCAACACGTATGAGGCAATAGACAAATTCTAATGGCCTTATGCTCTTGAAGAAAAAATGATTTTATGACCCGGAACTTGGTGGTAACTGACCCATAACTTTCAGTTATCACAGTGGTGCAAAAGCTTTATTCATCCGTCCTTCAACTGCGAGTGATATTACGGAAGACACTCAGTCGTCAGCTTTAGCAGACATTTAGGCACACATTTTCTGGCGGTGATGCCACGAATCTGGTTAACCACATTCTTTTGCTGACACTGAGCTTGAAAGACAAACTTCATGTCGAGGCTTCTACACTACGTCGCTTACTGTTGTTTAAAAGAATATGTAAGACCCGCAAGGAAGCGTTCTCTCAAAAGGTTGAAAACACCATCTACTATGTTTCGGAGCTATTTGGACCAAATCCTTCTACAACGTGGTCGTCGTATATCTAGACGGTATTAATCACCGAGTTAACCTAAACCAGGCTTTTCGTGTAGTTTACAAAATTCCCGTTAACCTCTACACAATGATCATAAAAAGACTGTTGGCCACCACTGAATCAAACTCTATCTTATTTCATAATCCGATTCTCTGTTCGCACGAAGGAATTTTGCAACCCCTGTAATTGTCACACACAAACATCACACTACCAGTCTGCATTCCCACCCAAACTCCAACTCATAGCTTTGGGGCATGATGATAGTTAGAATTCAAGATCACCCATCGTCAACATTAATGATTCATTCTTTCAGTGATAAGATTGTGGATACTTAGAATTGTGTGGCACTCAAGGTGAACCAGTGATATTCTGCTAAACATCTTTCCTCTGCGTAACTACTGTTTTATTATGTAACGTTGCCTTATCAAACTGACAAACTACTAATACAACGTTATTCAATGTTGACAGACTTGGCCAAGTTAATGCAACAGGAGTAGACAGACAGAAATAAACTACAGCAACTAAGGTCATCTCACTGCTGAGAACGACAGTGACAAGAAAATTTGGTTCCATATTAGTGCCAGTCTGAAAAGAGCGGATGCAATATCAGCACCTTCGAATCCTCTAATCTGGTCACCTGGAGTAAACGTAGTTGTTAAACAAATGGTACGTGTGAAGCTGCTGTTTCAGGCTACACGACTGCCGGTAACTATGACGTCTCACCTTGGCAAATAGTCAAGTTTACCTACTGAGGAAATCACAAAAGAACGACAGTAATTTGCTACTCGGAACTGAGCAAGATGCGTGGATAATAAAACCTGGTAAACAAACGCATATGGACAGACTGAGTAGCACACAGGGTGAGATTATATTTCTCAAGGTGCATGTGGAGGAAGACAAGACATCTGTTAGTGGGAAGCCTTTCTAACTCTACAGAATTTGATAACTAAAGTGGGCAAACTGTTGGAACAGTAATCGATAAAATGTGGCTATCTGATTCAGTCAAACATCCGAGCATTGATAAGCAGAATTCTCTATATGGCACACTGACGCAACTATTGGCTGAACCCTTTAAACGGTTACATTATTGGCTAACTTCATACGACCACAATCACACAAACCGACAGAAGACCAGATAATTGGTGGCAAAAGACTGAAGTCATCGGGTCAAAGCTCACAGTTTTGCAAAATTAAAACTTTGTAAAACTACTGACCCTTTGGCTGATTACAACCGTTCGAGTGGTGTGATTCAGGATTTGAAAGGCGATTGCCTATCTATTAGCACGAACATTCAAAAGAAAATATCTGCATGGAAATATATTGCATTCAACAAAATGCGTTAGGTTAAACTTACTGGAAGGATTGGTAAACATTTGCCTGAAAGTAGGCATGTAGGAAGTGGTGCCATTTCCCTATTATCTTAAACCGGCTGAGCACCCAGGAGTTCAGAATTCAACGCAATAAGAAAGTGGAATTGATGATTAAAATTTCGCGACGTTACGCTACTGAGACGTCTGGGTGGATTAGGCTCAAATGTTTTTACAGAAATCGGGCGTTGAACGGTCGTTAAGTCCATTCCGAAAGCTTCGTGGGACTGAAGTGGAAACGGAACTTATTTCAATGTCATAAGCAACAAATCAGTGAAACCTAACTGAGGACATGCTAGATGAAGTGCTGTGGCTTTAGTTGGGGAGATTTGCGTCGATGAACACGTTCATAAAATAACAGAAACTTACTGAAAGATCGTACAACTGTAAGCGGTCTGTGTGGATCTTAAAACGAGACAGAACCCTCAAGCGTACTGGTTAGTAGAAAGATGGAAGTGGTCATGAGGACATTTTAAGTTGCTGAGCCAAGCCAAACAAACCCTTCTGATTCAGTTGTCCGGTGTGCAACAATGCAAAATCATTTTCTGTTAGCCTCTTCTTCTTTCTAGGAAGCAAGTTACACGGAATGCAGATCAAGCGATCTGTTGGGAGAATAAGTAGATATCATCCAAAGACGTCCTAAGCAATTCTGGCTTATCTCCTTGGCTCAGATCAGACAGTCAGTGTGGATGATGCACTTAAGCCGGGCGACCGAGTTTCACATACTTGCATATATGAAGTGTACACTACATCATTTTGGTGGATATGGAATTCATTAGAAATCAGCTGCTATGCCATAATCTTCGTACACAGCTAACGAGTCCGGCCACCGCTGGGTTAAGCGTCGCGGTTGCCTGAGCGGCATATCCCTAAAGTACGACAACGTTCATTATGTCCACCTCCTGATAGCATTGTAATCCGTGGGGTGTAGGTAAAACGCAGTGCAACCTGATTGCGCAGTCATATAGCGACGTGACAGTCGATGGAGTGCAGTTTCAAAATAACATTAGTTGAATCGAAACACAAAGATGACGAGGCTATATTTACACCCACCGTCTGTGCTGAGGCTCGAAGTGGTAATATGGACGTCTCGAGATCAAACCATACATATCAAAGTAGCACGTTGCAAAATGCAGTGAATATGACCCAAGTGCTGAAAATATTTGTTCTTACACGTCCTGATCAGAGCTATGCGGACTAATGTGGAAAAAATCTGATTTACAATTTCTCGCTCAACAAAACACCACTCTTCAGTAGTTGTGTTCTGAAACAAGGCACCATGGTTGTCTCTTTGATATGTCGTTTGTAGGAAACATTTCAAGTTAATCTCAGTGAATGCTGCAGTACAAGGCACCGTGATGAGTGCTTCCGGATTTCTGTTGACTGCTGAAACTATTCAGCCGTCGACTCATCTCGGCCACCTGCAGTGATTCTACGTCACTTTCTTGGTCTTCCATTGTTTACCGGACTTGATGTTTATATTGCAAACGTTTCTTCATCAAACGGGGTGAATCAATAGTTGAGCATGTCGGAATGTTTTCAGCCAGGGAATCACGGGAGCTTGAATTTACTTGGTTGATGATGAGATGACACGCAATCAAAATAAAGCATACACTCCTGCTCTGAAAAACATTATTCTGCCCCAGTTGTGTTTGGCAAGACATCTTCAACGGACTTAGAGTCAGAAGGGATTAAAATCAGTGACTCGAAATGGGAAATACAGTGCATTTTCAAACGCATTTATACTGCTGATGAGTAGTCGAGGATTTGGTTTATTTTCAAGTTGACGATCACTCACATTTGATCGCAGCATTCGCATTCAGATAGACTTTCCAGCCAGCCTCTTTCGAAAAGAAATACTAGACACGAGTTTCGCTCTCATTAGAGCTCATCAGTAGTGCATATCCTTGCCATGGCCGGGATTTGAACTCCGGCCATTCCAATTATGAGGTAACCGTCTTAACCACTGCGCCATTGACCTCACATTAGGTACGACCGAATTATCAAGTCTGAACGCTCAACCACTCTCGCTTGTGAGCAATGATCAGGTTGCCCGATCGTCTCGAGAGAAGACAGTTACTGCCTGTTATATTGATAAGGTTGCACTTCATAATGATCGCATATATGCCTGAGTGATATGTCTTTAATAAGAACAAAACCTCGACGAATTTTTCCAACTAAAATAACATTTTCAGATGTAACACTTGAGTGTCTGCCTAAGAAATATCTACAGACGTGTCCACAGAAGGCTGGAAGTAATTGCAGGTCTACCACGCTTCGTTAGCATCGCAGTTCGACAAAAATGACGATCAAACGATTTTCCCAATGTGCACACGTGATACTGTGTGTATTAACGTTTGCCACCGTCGATCGTATGAATGAAATCCCTTGATTGCTCTTATCAACCTTCTTAAGGGAATTGTCACATATACTTACTACCTGATAGCAAATATACCATTTTCTCGAAACATCAACATAGCAGAATCCGGAATGTAATTCTGCTTCATGCAGCCGAACAGTAACTTTCATCTCGTTCATGCGGACGGACACAACCTATCTTAGATTGTTGATTTTCACTCGATACTGCCAGTATCACTCACAATTAAACTTTTAATGAATCCTGGTGTGTACTCTCAAACTGACACTCCACGCGGTGGAAAAATAACATGTAGCAGTTACATACAGATTCAACCCTTATCACAAATGCTTATATAACCAGTAGGTGAGCGGACAAGGTCACTGACTCGCACCTCGAATGGTTGCTGGTTCGACCCTTATTCAGACTATCTTTACATGGCGAAAAAAGCTGGTCATGGACGGTGTCGGCTTGAAGGTGAGCACCAAAAAACGTTGCAATGCATTTTCGACTTCTCAAACGTTACTGGATTTCGGATACACTAACTCAATACTGCCCATGAGTTACGTATTTCACGAAGGTTTTTGTAATCGTTATGTTCTATGTATTATAAATGTGACAAATTGAAGATCCCATCTTCCGTTAGTTATTGACTTTTGATTAATTAAAACCAAACTCGTTGGAAGATAGTATTGCATTACTTTAAGCCCCTGGTATACAAGCGCTTCCGTCTTTGTTCACGAATTTCATTTCATTTCCAGAACCACTAGCGACATTTTGTAATGCCAGGTCTGTCGAATTATACATGACAGGTTGGAATATAAAGATTTCAGATAAAAACTGTCAGTCTTCTGAAAATAAACAACACTGTGTGATCATCAATGCGGACCGTAATGCATAGGACCCATTTCATTTAAAACATTTACCCATTAATGCAAAGTATATAATGCGAGTATCTTATGACAGACCTCTCTAGAGGCGTGTATCATATTGAATGACTCATTCGTCAGCTATTAAATGACGAACACTAGCAACTTGTCACGTCAAGACAATTCGTGATTGATAAGCGCCACATGTCTGTGGGCAGCACATTCATCGGTGTTTTGTCTGGCACATGACATCATAGGTTTTACTCACTAAGGGCGCAATCTCATCATAATGTCGCTGTAAAACTCACTCTTCTATCTCGTTGAAGAAGTAATTGTAAACTTAAAACAGTCTTAAAAATGACTTCCCGACGCCGCAAGCACTGTATAAAAGAGACCCTCAAAAAGGTATGTGACAATGAGAGATAAAAACGTGTCTGCGCATCCCTGTTTATGGAGAAGTAAGACGTGATATGTCGATGCAATCAGCTTGAGATAATATAATAAGTCAATTTTTAAGTTCGAGCATAGAACTTCCCTTCCATTTATCTTCCAATACCGAGTACCTTCAAAATACCTGCCTTTTTTAAGGCATTCAAAGACTATCCATTCAATATCCTACACACTGGTAAGATTGACGAAAAACGACTGTACTTTTTTGCCAAATCTGCCTGTTAATACCCAGCCTTGATTGTTTCTGGTCTACTCTGCTTGAGTTTTGCGTTACAGCGCATATGCTTTAAGTGATTAAAGATGTTCAAAGCTTGTTTATTGAGTGCAGCGAAAAATGAAAAAGCGGGTATAAAAATATCAGTTTTCAAGACAGGATAATTTGTTTAAACGGCAGATGAGTGGACATGCATTATAAATTACGAGATCATGCATAGCGGTATGTAGACTCAGGTCGTTTAATCTCTAAACCCTACGGCGGTTGCTTAAAATAGGGGTTCAGCATAGTGATACACATTGGGTGCTCGTTATTTGGGTTCTATATTCGCTCATTTGTAAGAGTTCAATTCAGATAAAGTATACTAGGTGTCGTCGACTGCTGACGTGAAAATTCACTACAGTGGCTCACATCACATCTGGTCTCAACAGTGATCGCATTATCACGATCGCATATTTGGCACAACTATTTGTCAACAATGTTCGACCCTGCTAGAATAGTTGGACGGTATGTGTGATGTCTCACCCGGTGTCCAGGGCTAACGTGAATTCCTCTCCCAAGAGGGTCTTGTTGGCATGGCGCGCTTATCTCATTTTCGGATGTGTAGAAGAATTCTAAGCAGTCGTCACCCCTAACAACCGGCAGGTTTCAATCATCCAACTTACGTGGCGATATTTGACCTGAAGATGGAGGTAGTGTGACTCAAACTTAATAAGTTCAGTTAACAATAGTAGCTTTTTATACTGGTTTGGCAAACTGAACGGACTGTTGGTGCAACTCCGATTCTCTCCAAAGCCTACTCGTCGCAAGAAAGCTGGTTATGATCCGTCTTCCCTCAGATTTTTTTGACAATGTGATCAACAAACTTATGGTATTCTGAACACTTAGTTTCATTGAGTATTAAGAAGGATACTGTAAATGTTGGCCTTCTGAAAACCTATATAGTGTTTTTGAGATTTTCTATTTTCTAACGTTACACAAGTTACTCATAAGCTTGCTTATTATATAACCCCAAATCAGTGAATACAACAGGCGAAATGAGCGTAAAAGTTATTTTTACTGAGAAGACCCTGACAGACTTACACGAACATCCAGTGCAAGGTGAAAGTACAAACACTTTCAGACTGAGATGCGGGAAAATAAGACATGCTCCGCCAAATACAATTCAAAATTAGCCACTAAAATGAAGGCTCCAAACATATGCTTACATGGTTATTACGAGATATTTGTCTGAGTACATACTTGTTCATCCGATTAGACAGAGTTGCTAGCTGTATACCCTAGTGGTGCCCTATGGTGTACATCCCACGTTAAATACGAGTTACTTTACACTTGTAATCGGGTTCACATAAACGTTTACGATATATGCATACAGTAGCGTATGACAGGATAGATTAGTAAATGATCAATGGCTACGAACTAATAAACTATCTGTTGAATGTAGCAACGTCATGTAGATTTGCTTCATTTCTTTTCATTTACAGCTCAACAACCAACCCTTGTATGATATCTAACGATGAGTTATTTTTGGCGGTTAGCAAAACAGTGTTACACAGAAGACATAAATCACTTTTGTAACCACAGTAGACGCTCAGTCTATACATCGTCATGAAGTCTAATTGACAACCCGAACGTTTCTGAGGATGGAAACTATTTTGACTGATACATCCCTTTGCTGCCCATATATCAAGTTTATGTAAAAAATTTTGGCTCAACGTTAGTGGCTAATGAGAATAAAATGAAGGGTTATTATCTGTCATATCCATCCATTGTCCTTTAAAGAAGTAGACAAATCAAGGTCGAAGTGGCCAATTTAGCCTGTGTCTTTTCTTATATACTGCTGTTGATTCTCTCTGCCTTCAGCCCATCATCCGATAACGCCACAGTTAGTCAAAAGCATCGGTTTATTTGACAACACTGATAGAGAGGCATTGTTTGAAATCCTGAATCGGTCTTAAATTCGGTTCTCGACGATGGAATTTTTAGGGTTATACCTCGTCAACTTTAGCCACTTCACTCAATTTGCTACTGGGCTGTTACTACTCACAAATAGGTGTTTCATTCTTGGAGATGTAATTCACTCACTGTTCTCAGTTTCATTACAAAAATCGTAGGTGTCATTTCACGATAACACATTAACATCGAACATACTGATAATGAGATAAATGGCAGAAGCCTATTTCATTTCATACACCTATACTGTCGAACAGTTTGTCCAAACTGTCAAGTTGATTGCAATCCTTCAGTCTTCAGCCTCCCACATCTAACTGTCTATACGTTATTTCCACCTAGGAAAGTTATCAGTATGGAGAAACGTATAAAGGTTGCGCAACCCCTTAGGTAAGCGACTAACTTTACCTCAACTCCATTCACTTAAGACTGTTGGGGATGATTTACACAATAATGTAAGGTTGTAAATTTATGTTAAACATGCAACGTTTTTTATGTCAGACATCTAAAGATTCGTGGCTGAAATTAAACGTCTCTTGCAATTCGTACCACACAGTCAACAGATTTATGAAGTTAGGTGCACTTTGTCGTCAGATCTACTGCTCACCACTCGCCCTCTTGGATGTCTTGCTGACACACACTTATCACTTTGAAAAACTCACGTACCACTTCGCAGAGGGTGTTCCTGTGGGCGATTTTGTACCCTTCCGTGTTTCTTATCATTCAAGACTATAGAAAAAACACGCGCATGAATCTGCATTCGACTCAATCTAGTCACTCTGTTCTGACTTTCACAAAGTTATTCCTATAATCTCAATCACATCCTGTTCGAAAACCATATCGTATCCAGTTTGTCTTAGTTTAGCACAGAAACTCCATTATAACGCACTGTTTTTACAAATCTGTTGTTTCATTTCTAAATTATATAGAAAACAGCACCACCGATTGTCATTACTTGGTTTTGAGAGTCCTCACTAACAACAGTATCCAGGATCGTGGCATAATAAGTATGGTTGTACTTTTCAATCCCAGCCCGTTACACAACCTCTTGTTACGGAATGTGAGTTCATAGAAAGTTGAGAACTCATCCAGTAGTACAGAAGGTCTATAACTAACTAGACATAACAAACTTGTGGCTGTGAGATCGAATACTTTTTCTCCAACAACCAAAATTATCCGGATGCATTTACTTTAAGATCAAGTCAACAAAACGTTTTTGGACAAATCGGTGGGTGAATTTTCAGTTTTCCTTATGCACTCAGCTAAATTGTCTAGTTCTATGAGTTATTAGTAAAACAGTGTAACTTGGGCATAAGTTAACAGAGTCTGTTGAAGTCATTACTGTTTATACAAGATTTCCGTTGACCCAAGTTTAAGGTTGTTCCAAAGCTGAGAAGTTTGGGTCTCTTCAGACTTCGAGTTAAATGATAGATAAAGAAAGATTGTTAGTAGGAGGCAAGTGCAAACACACGTTTTTTGTGGGAGAAACTAGTGGAAGATGTGAAAACACAAATGATCCCAAAAACACTGATGGGTTATGTCCGATAAGATTCCTACCGGAAACCGTTCACGTGAACGGTGAGTTGTGTCGAACACAAAGAAAACGTATGCACCAGTCGCCCATATGCTCGGGGATCTAAAAGGATTCTCCATTGGGAATTCAAAACAGCGCATCTGCTCAAACGTTTGCACAAACAATAGTTCCACAGTTCCATTAATTTTCAGAAAATTTTTCCGGTTTACGTTACCTGAGGCAGTTCGGTAAAAACTGAGTTGGTCAAATTGGACCTTTCTAGAGATTAAAGCTCACGCCAAAAAGGAAGTATCTCATAAATGCTCACCGAATTAAGCGTTTGTGAGCTCTTCTTCCGAGAGGCAAAGTATAGATGGAGCAGTCATCAGACGAAACGGTGCGGTGAGCCTGCTCGTTTCCCGTTATTCCTCATCGGGCCAAGCATATAACATTTGTATGCAACATTGTTGACAGAGTGAAACGAAAAAGGCAACAAGTCCAATTGAGATCAAACACGTCATCGATACATATAGATACAACATTTCGATAAACTTACGTTATGATTATGACGCAGCTTCAACCGTACCCATTTGATCGACCATGGTGTGGGTGGTAGGCCATGGCAACCGCAAAACCTGAACGAAGCGCCTCTGCACATAAGAGTTTGTTATTCAGTCGGATTTCGATCGCCTTAGCTGTAGCCAAAAATCGGTATCTCACGGTTTTTGACTGGCAACTCTTGACTCGATGAATCCGACGGGAAGAATTAACTAGGCCTATTTCTTCTACGATGCGTATAAATGGTGTCAACGATTGTTAGACTAACACTACATCATCATAAGCTCGCATATGAACACATAATGCAGGGATATACTACGTACGATGGGGACGAAGTACCCACGAGACTTCTCGCTCAGTATTCTCTTTAAAAAGGGTGTGGCAGGCCTGCTCGTTTCCCGTTATTCCTCATCGGGCCAAGCATATAACATTTGTATGCAANGCCTGCTCGTTTCCCGTTATTCCTCATCGGGCCAAGCATATAACATTTGTATGCAACATTGTTGACAGAGTGAAACGAAAAAGGCAACAAGTCCAATTGAGATCAAACACGTCATCGATACATATAGATACAACATTTCGATAAACTTACGTTATGATTATGACGCAGCTTCAACCGTACCCATTTGATCGACCATGGTGTGGGTGGTAGGCCATGGCAACCGCAAAACCTGAACGAAGCGCCTCTGCACATAAGAGTTTGTTATTCAGTCGGATTTCGATCGCCTTAGCTGTAGCCAAAAATCGGTATCTCACGGTTTTTGACTGGCAACTCTTGACTCGATGAATCCGACGGGAAGAATTGGCCGGGTTGACGGCATTGTGCGAATCGAAACGATATGCCACAAATGCGTTGGTAATTGTTTTGGGAACTCACCTACTGACCCAGGCGAAATGGGGCTTGTAGGTATGTTCAGATAAGCGCCTGATAGTCTGACTCTGGTAACTAGTTCCACAGGAATTAGTAAGTGATTATACACCGATAGAAGCCATGGTAACAGACTCTTCATCTATTAGCCGTGGACATAAGGCTAGAGTAGAGTTAAGAAGAGACCCTCAGCTTGGAAGCACAGGATGTTTTGTGAAAGATAGTTTCAAGCCTGTTGGGTATTGTTTCAGCAAGTGTGGCACCTCTGAATAGCAAAGAAATGTAAACTGCTTTCTTTCCCACTAGAGACACCTTGTCTTTTTTGCATGTAACGTTGCATAGTCCAGTCTCCAACTAGTCCCGGGTAACCAATTTACGCAAGAACGACAGCTAGTCCAGAAATCCTGTGTGCTTATTCTCATGGCTCTACCAGTCGGAAAGTTTGGGATTTTTTTCTGTCACGTATAGTTCCCGAGTTAACAGGTCAAGTACCAAAACATTCATGGCACATCGTTTCGATTCTTCCNCTCCAACTAGTCCCGGGTAACCAATTTACGCAAGAACGACAGCTAGTCCAGAAATCCTGTGTGCTTATTCTCATGGCTCTACCAGTCGGAAAGTTTGGGATTTTTTTCTGTCACGTATAGTTCCCGAGTTAACAGGTCAAGTACCAAAACATTCATGGCACATCGTTTCGATTCTTCCCGTCGGATTCATCGAGTCAAGAGTTGCCAGTCAAAAACCGTGAGATACCGATTTTTGGCTACAGCTAAGGCGATCGAAATCCGACTGAATAACAAACTCTTATGTGCAGAGGCGCTTCGTTCAGGTTTTGCGGTTGCCATGGCCTACCACCCACACCATGGTCGATCAAATGGGTACGGTTGAAGCTGCGTCATAATCATAACGTAAGTTTATCGAAATGTTGTATCTATATGTATCGATGACGTGTTTGATCTCAATTGGACTTGTTGCCTTTTTCGTTTCACTCTGTCAACAATGTTGCATACAAATGTTATATGCTTGGCCCGATGAGGAATAACGGGAAACGAGCAGGCCCGCCACACCCCTTTTAAAGAGAATACTGAGCGAGAAGACTCGTGCGTACCTCGTCCCCATCGTACGTAGTATATCCCTGCATTCTGTGTTCCTATGCGAGCTTATGATGATGTAGTGTAAGTCTAACAATCGTTGACATCATTTATACGTATCGTAAAAGAAATAGGCCTAGTTGGAACAGAACCATGACTCCTTCGGGAAACACTATTGTTTGTGATATTGTAACAACTTCGTACAAGGCAAATAGGGCTTAGGTGTTCTGACAGTGCGTCAGTGTGATGCACTTTAACACGACAAGTCGTACCAACTTCGTTGTTGAATTGTTTTAGAGTTAGAAACAAAAACTCATGTTTATTTTTAGTGACTAATCAGGTAGTACAATTTCCACCTCAATGAGAGCTGTGCTGGCTGATGAGAAATTTGGAATGCCAAACATTTTTGATTTGATTGTGACCAGTCTATTAGACAAGACAAGCTTTCCTTCTGAAGTAATCAACTTAGATAGCCTTGACATTAAAACCTGGTTTTCTTATCAGCTCAGATTCTAACTTTTCAAAGGTTTCTTATGTTAACTTTAGTTATATTCGGTGCCTTTGATCACAGGTTCACTGACAGGTTGTCTGGCATTAGATAGCTAGCCAGCAAACCACTTATTTCGCACTTCCCCATAATCGTGATGCCAAGAGTGTATCAGCGTGCGAAGTTTAGCCTGACAGGTTCTACAATGGCTAGTAGTTTGAAAATGAGAAATTAAGTTTGCTGTACAACACTCAAACATTTGTCACAGCTTCTACTCAATAGCTTATTAAAATAATTATTTACCTTCTGTTTCTGCTGTCATTATTTGCAGCAGTTCAGCAGGCGATACACTATGAAATTGGGTCAAATGGCAACATTAGACATTATATACTCATGTGGCTCTGACTGTTTTTGTTCGCGCCTTAGATAAACATTTTACCTTCTAATTATTTTGATCACTATGACTAACCGATTCAAACTTGCACGGTATGCACAAAACAATTGTTTGTTAATGTCAGGCCGCCGTGGAACTAGGCTGTAATGAGTGTCATTCATATCACACAGTATTGTTTTTGTCGTTCGTTCTTTTGTCCATGCCCTCAGTTCTAAATACTCTAGATATTGAACTAAAACTTTTTTTATCATCTAGCACCTTCCAGCACAAGCCTCCCAATCATTTTGTTCGAACGACTTCAGTGTTTAAAGTTATTATACGTTATTTATTGCTGAACGTATTTGGTATTCCATATATAAAAGTGCGATTTTAGAATTAAGACAGACTCCGCGTGGAATGTTCTGTCTAAAAGTATTTAATGTAATTTTGTTTCCTGAGAAGGCTTTATACCATGTTTGCACAGTAATTCGCAGTTTCAATTGTTGTATATCCATGAAAGTGCAAAGTCACAACTCATAATTTTTGGGAAGTCCAGCATTTTTGAACGCAAGTGACATCCACTTTTGAAGAAAATCGTCTGAATTATTCCACCACCCTACCAACAAACGACTACGCTTTTATGGTTCGGATGTGTATTTTTCACTTTGAAACAAAGTGCACACAAATATCAACTGGTGATAGCCGAGTCCATGAATAAAAGTTGTTTGACTTTCAAGGGTGTTCATGTCCGAAGTCCGAAGCATCCTAGTTCACCTTCTGGAGGATGTATACACTGAATGTATATATGACAGTCTGGCAATCAATGAGGTTTTTTGATTAATCTGTCAGCAGTTTTGTGCAGGCTACCGAATAGTGCCATTTGTTGTTGAAACGAACTTAAACGTGGAAAATCACAATCATATCACTGGGAACGTAAAACAATGTTACCTTATTTCTCCGTCAGCGACTAACGAGCTGATGTGTGTAACCCTAATATCACTACAAATGCCTGAAGGTAGCAAGTAGTGCGTGATTTCGTTAACTCGGTACATATTCGGAACTATAAAAACAACCAATGATTTTTCAACGAAGTGTCACCGCTATCACAATTGTTCGATTTTGTCCATTTTACCCGGGTAGTGAGCATTATGTTTTACTCTCTTTATAACGTCTATGAGAGATATACAATTAGAAAGCTGTCGTCAGTTTGCGATTGCATCGCATTACAATAAAGGCTGGATAAGCATGGAAAGTTGCTAATCATATACAACAGTAAGCCTTTGGGGATAGCCACTAACGTATGGTTGTTCATAAACGTGTGTTGACAGCAGACAGTGACCTTTTACAGTTAACTATTCTTGAGTGCCACAAACGAACCAACCCGACATCCATATCCACTTTACAGATATTTGAACAAACATCACATGCTTTCTAACATCTCTTGCATCTTTGTGTTCTCCTTTTGGTCCGATATTTGTGCTGAGGATTCCTATGACTTTGGCAAAGCAATAATCAGGGTTAATGCACACTGTGCCCGTGACCTTGGAATGTGTTATATATATTTGAGCTATAATGACAGTTTTGAGATGATTTCAACCAGGTAGCTAATTGGTCTAATAAATTCTGCATGCCATCTGATCACATAAAACATTCAAACCCGTTTACGACCAATTTGACGATGCTATCTATCATGTTGTCTGCATTCTTTCTTAAGCCAGTCACAACACACCCCGTTACTATAGTTGGAAAAGCAGTTCTGTAAAATAATTGTTCGACATGGTTCAATAGAAAGAAGTTTTATTATAAATGGATATGTACAAATTTAACAACCACATGGTTTCACAACATGAAATACACGAATCCTTTGGGATTTGATTGAGCAAACGGAAAATAGCCCAGCCCTACAGAGATAAACGCAGCACCAGGGAAGACGTATGTGGGTGTAGTGTACATTCAGGTAGATCACAAACAATGTTCACTGTCCTGAGTGAAACATGTCAGTATGATTCAACCAACACAAATGAAGAAAACAAGTCACAACATACTGGAAGGTTACTTGGTTTGTTTAAAACAACTAATTTGTTGTTGTCACAAGTTTAATGTAAGCGTATGGCGATGTAGATGTGTTTATCTAACCTGTGGTATTCATACTCTGCTGTCCCTTTATGAAATCAACACCACGTGAAAATCTCAGATGACTGTGCTAACCATTTAGTTGGAACACTAGTTTTGTCCACATACATTTATTTAACGTTTTCGATTGTAATTACATTACTGGTACACACATAGGTGCGTTTTCAGAAAGCTCCCAGTTGTTTGTTCTTCCTGTGTACCACATTCCTGTATGAACCAAGAACCCTGGAGTGCAGCGTCTAGGCAGTGCTGAACGAGTTGGTCATGATATTCTCGTACTACTTGTCTCAGAGGATAGATTCGTCTGAAATTGTTGCAATTATTTCTAACTGATTTGCTCATTTTCTGACCCGATCCGACCCTCAAAAGTTCTCTTCAACCCCGTACATAATCGTACGTGTTTAGTCTCTTCTACCTAAACTGATTCAACGCGTATACAGTTATTCTGTTAAACAACCCAATGAAGTTTACTACCTCATTGCCTAAGGTTTAATACTGAGGTCAAGCCTACAATTCATATGCTGCTTTACTGGGAGTATGTTTTGGTTCTTGACCAATTATTGGAACTACGGACGTTAATTAAAGTAATTTGCATGCGCAGCTTCCTGAACCACTCATCGTTCACTGTCCGCAATAATGAACTTAAATCTTGAAATCTTTAGTAGTTCTTTGCTATTAAAAGCGTCCGTGGTAAGCTAGCGCACACGATTATAAAAACCGAACCATTTCATCTACTGTCACAAGAAATGGACCATGTTAACTTGCGGAAAAATTTAATACTTAACGTGTTCTAATCAATAAATTTGTAGCAAGTTGCTTCACTGCTAAAAACCGCATATTTGGTACAAACTAGACCGTAGGTAATTTCTATATAAAAATTTTGAATTTATTCGCAAGCTGTGCGCATGTTACCGCCAAGTTCAGCAGAGACCTCTCAAAGCACACGCGTGTATTGCAAAATAGAAGCGCACTGTCAGCAACTGCCTCACTAAATCTTGATTTGCTTGTTTACTTGAGATGCAAGGTAAGAGTCCGCAATATCAGTAGGCTCTTCAGTAGGAACTGCTAAATTTTGTTTGGATTATTAAACAATTGCAAAAATTTTGCAGAAGGTCTTCGTTTGGATGCGCAAAAAATTGGTGAGGTTACTTTCTCAAGTGTTGTAACATATCATTCTCTGGCAGACATTTACAAGACATCCGTGACCTCCATGTAGAACTTAATTTCTGCAGATTAGTCGCATCATTTGATTTGCTGAGCACTTTACATCCGATGTAATTCATTTTGTTAACGCTCACATCTTAATGTTGTTAGAAATTAAAATCTGGTGCGCATGTGATTTATGGTCCTCAGTGGTGTTTCAACATTTTGTAGCAGTACACTTCAAGCTGTAAAAGATTATCCGCTTGTCTTACTTAATCCATAACCGCTTGTTATTAGTTACTTCACTAACTGGCCAAAAGCAGGTTTTTAAACTGCCCATAACCACCAAACAAAGAGAAGATACCACTCTGAGAAAACAGAAATAAGGTTGTTTGTTGAAAGGTCATCGTGTCGTCTAGAAACATAATTTTTAGTTGTCTACAAAGTAGTGCAACGATTAATAAACTGAATGAACAGCAAACTGGACAAAGAGATGCGGTTGTTTAGGCCCAGTCACTCAATGCAAATGAGCGTTTTCTCACATGTTTTGGCTCTCGGTTTTACCAGATACTTTATTATGCGCTACAGATTGTTTCACAGCTTGACCTTTTCAACCGTTCGCTGTTGGGACTGTTTATTCACTTGCTTTTGTTGTTTTCGTGAATGCCGCCATGGCTTAGAAGTTCTTCGTACTTAGTTCATGTTCTGGTAAGTTGTGTAATGCATGCTTCTTAATTAATGCTTTTGGTTTCCTAACATTTTTTTCACTCCTGTGTCTTGACCGCACGCCTAAATCTGGCGTTAATAACCAGTGCCTAAACTGTACCCAAACCCTGTGTTATTTACGTAGCAGGATAGATTATTTCTCGCTTTATTTGTTATACGAATCGTTTGAGGCATCACCTGTTGTTGTCTCGTTCTATTCACAATAATGCAGACAGCCGCCAAGACGTTAAAAACAGGTGAACTAACAGCGGCTGCAATACTATAGTAGTTATAATGTTTTGTCTTTGTGTAACGCGACCTCCATCAACCGGTGTACAGCTGCTGACTTTATTTTGCTCTAACCCATACTTCGTGACATACAGATGATCAAGGTTCCCGCCGAAGCTGTCCCTAGCTTCCGCTTTTTACAAAAATCTTTGATACTAGGGATGATGGCAATGAATTCTCGCTATGTGTATATGTAGGCTGCAATGACGAAACCACTTTCGATATCCCCCCGGTGGATGTAAGGTAGCAAACTCCGTAATGATTAATTACAGTATACTCGTGATATAATGGCAATGCCGTTCTTGAGCAGTTATATCGCAGTGTTTTGCAGATTCTCTAACAAAACAACGTATGGCCTTCTCTTCTCTATCCTTAGCTATATGTCATATGCGATGTGTCACCAAGTAAGCTTTATCGTGCTTTGGTTACGGTCTACGCACATTCCACAAAAGACGGAATTATTTTGCATCGCTCTATCTTAAACATGTCTTTGACTCACAACAGCTCCCGTGATAAATTCGCCGTCGTGCTGTAGTCTGATTAGTTCTCTACTCTAAACGGACAATGCCTTATTGAAACGTCTACGCGCGCTATTTCTCAACTAATAAGCCAACTGCTGTGATCAAAACGAAAATTTAAGGTTTTTTCTTTCAAAACGTTTCTTCACCAGGCAGTCCAGTGACGTCGTTGTTTTATTCCATTTTCTTCTGGCTAGATCTCGAAGATGTGTCTGGTTGACTGGACAGATAAATATTCTGTACACACAACACATTTGCTAACAATTTCCACTCATTTTACATTGATTCTTTCACTTGGCTTTGAAACAGCAAAACTGCTGCAGACTTCCGTAACACGCAAGGAGCTGGACTTAGATCACATGCGCCCACACGGGAAGTGAGAAATCCGAGAGAACATTTTTTGTCTTATCGCACAATGTTCGGAGAAATTTCACAATATTTTTGTAAATGTCTATCACGTGGTAATTCTTCCAGCTTTCCCTACCTGTTCGGTTCTCAATAACACGTTGTTCCATGTTTGAGTGACGAATCTATAGGGAATTGAAGAGTCACGGTATGATCTGGAAAGATACACCGAATCGCAACTGTCCTTTTTGGTCTATAATTTTAAAAACCGAATCTTAACTTATGAAAGATTTTGATATCTCTCTCTTTTATTTGAGTGGTTGATGTAATTTTATAAACTTTCACTCCAAAACAAGAACAGTTTAATTCATCTCTGAAAAAAATACTTTCTTCACTGGCACTTAACCCACTCTTATTAATGGTTTCCAGCGACAAGTATTGTTTTGGTTCAGTTAGTTACAGGTTTTACAGAACTAGCCCTGCAGTCCGGACCTATACGGTTGTCAACCACCACCGCAGTTACACTGTACTATGGAAGCCAATCACATACTACGGTTACTTGTATTTTCACGTCACAAAGGGAAACGCCCGGAGATGGTCATGAGATTTAACTCTTTAAGTGAGCCGGATTGTTTTTCAGTTTTCTGTTAATCAGTTTGTTAAAAAGAGCAGTCAGTGCCTTCCGCAAGACATATACTAGCTTAAAATAATTCGTTCGAATAGAACACTTGTGATCAGTTGTATATGAAGTGCATTTCAGAGGTGAACGTGAATATTTGTGCACTGAACAAGATATCAAAGTCAACACACTCAACTTCGCCGAGTCCCAGATGATATGGTAATTGCAACGGAGCTGTTGAACAATGTGGGCGAAAATAAGTGTAGCAAATCAGGCCTAGTGAAATTGTAACGCGATTTTTCCAACAAAACAAGCAGAGAACTTCATATTCAGGATGTAACATAAACGGACTTTTTAGGTGAACTCTTATATGCAACCTACAGTCAGTCGTTCATCATGGACGAATAGCTTTAGGGGAGTGAAAATTTCATATTTTGGGTTAGTCAACGCCAACGATCAGTATGCGCCAATAAAGATTTTCAGTCACATCTTGATATACAACGAAGCGATGTGATCAACGAAAAGCCAGCGTTCAGCGGACAATGTCATTTCCTACGTAGACCAATCAAAAATTGTTGTTTGGGTGGTTTGTATAATTTTTGTACTTTCCACGAATGAACCTGCTTTTATTCCAGGCCTCATAACGAACTTTGCGATCTCCCCAAGTTTCTAAGATGTCGGCATATATCAATATCTATCTACTGTTTTCGAGCTGCACAATGTTGTGGAAGCTGAAAACGTATGATGATTATTGACGAACTGTCAGGTAAGTTTCCCCGTAGAGGAAGGCTGCAACCTGATTTGCTACACCGTTCCGCCGCGTTTGCCACATTAGAGTTGGACACTTGAGCATAATTGTCTTTCAAAACAGGCCTAGTCAAACGATGAGTTCACATAGTTCACAATCGCAAACGCTCAAACGGTGTAATGTTTGAAGTGTCATCCCATTGGGAAGTATTTTTTATTATCCAGCACGTTTCATTTAAACAAGCTTACTTATATGGCTGACTGGTTTTTCAATTAGTACTAACAAAAACTTTCAAGTGCATAAGCGTATCACTGTTTCCAGCTAACTTTCATGTGAGTTTGCAATGTTTGAAGATTTTTGTGGAGCGCAAGCTGCAGAACAGGAGGGGATTTAATACGAATTACTAAAACAGTCTATAGCTAAAATGTTTGATCGTTTAATATAAAATTTCCTACAGTAAGAAAATAATTTTGAGAGAATGCAAATATCAATGATTCTACCACCTGGTAATCATGTATGTGTAAGAATACTCCGTTCAGAATCTACATTTTAGATTTTCCCATTCCCTAAATTCCTATTCGAATTCCAACCTTTGGATATCCACGGTTGCAGGTATGGTAGAGGCGTCTGGTGTTAGATGATTCCTAATCGAAGCCTCTGAACCCAGATGCAGTTTGTTCTCCTTTTAAATTGTGGATTTCAGAAAAAAATAAAATTCGATGAAAGACTTCCTCACGTGATTTACTCTGTGAGTAGTTACCAGGTTGGTGAGGACGTAGACGCAAAATCGTTTTGAAATTATTGTGCTCCCAAGACAAAATTTAACTGCAGCAGATTTGTAACGCTGAGTACAAGATAGTGAAAAATGTTGCACTTAACTGGAAATTGGTAACACCAAACTAGTTGACTGCATCGGGCACCCAGTTTGCTTCAGTCTGTCTTTTGACGTAGTATACTAACGTACCTTCTTCAGTAATTTTTCTTTTGAAAGTCACTGCAAACGCTAACTTTAGACGGACTTGAATACTTTACAACTAAACCTATAAAACTTACTGTTCGGATAACAATATACTTGCAGACAGCAGAATAAATGACATAATTTCCCACAGACTGTTTAGGTTTCGATGACCCATCCAATTTTAAAACAAAACACAATCATCGTTAAGACAAGGTTTTCAGGAAACGAGTTTGTCCAGGTTGTCACTGAGCTAGTGATAACAAAAGATGTTACATGCATCTCGTATACACGCCTACCAGATGTTGTTTTTCATGACTTGGTTGTCATCTGTTCGCGCTTCCCATTAGATTTTTGCAATCTGCTTTTGTCAGACTGAATTGGGTTCAAATCTGGAACGTGTGGGACCTAAAGTGGTTCAGGTTTCTAGTCTTATTCACTACACTACCACCAATTCGTCTGTGATGATGCAACAAACTTGTCAGTCAGTAGTACTGTTCTTGTCTAGATGAGCACCAGTCGCTTGGTTGAATTTCCTTCTGAAGTTTGATAAGCCCTTGAAAACACTATTCTCCTAGGTGTGGTTCAATGAGGCACATTATCACAGTGCTAACGACAAGCTTGGGTAAGAAGCTAATTCTCATGAGTGTGGTGAAAATTATCCTTAACATCAGCCCGCCATGATGTTTTTTCCTACTATGGAATTATCGACTAGGCCAGACGTACTCATTCATAAATCGATGAATTTTTAGAAGTCATCTTGAAAGCTATTTTAGTTTTTCATGCTTAAAGAAAGGTAAATTTTTTGAAGGAAAGTGCGCATCATAAAGCACTCACAGTAGCACGGTTCACATCGCGTTTTTGCAACTTTTGTGGGTGCAATCCATAATGAGTACAGAGTGTGTATATGTTACAAGTCAGATTATTGGCCTTCTGGTGAATTTTTCAATTACGAACATAATCGTGTGCTTATCAGACCATTTGTCTACGTACTTTCACCTGTCAGACAAATAAGTTGTCAGACAGAGTAAACACATATGGAGCGTAATGGCAGCAAAGGAACCCAAGCGTGAAAAAGCCGACAGCGGTTTAATTTTATGAAGCACTTACCAAGGTAGGTTTTGGGAACTTGATCACCGTATCCAACTGTTGTCATAGTTACGATAGCCCACCACAATCCAACTGGAATCGATGCAAAATCGTTTTCGGGGCTTGGCTGAAATCTTTCTGCATGATACATCAAGGCCGCAAATATGACGATGAAAACCATGAGGAAGAACACCAGTAGCACAAGTTCTTTCAGACTGGCCCGAAATGTGTGTATAAGGATTTTCAATCCAGCAATGTGTCGGGTCAACTTGAATAATCGCATGATTCGTATGATTGAAAAAAATTCCAGTGCCTCGTAACCTCCATCGTCTGAAGTAATTAACGTGATCACACAATCCACATAGAATGAAATCAAAGCCAACAGATCAATTATATTCACGGGTGATTTGATAAATTCCATTTTGGATGGGGTCACAAAAAACCTAACAACGATTTCAAAGGTAAACCACGCATTTGATATGGTTTCAATGTATCCAAAAATGTCGTGGGCTTTGATTTTTCCCTTCCTTATTGTCCAGGTGAATGGGGCTGAAAAACTTTGGTGGGTTGCTCCGTAAATTGCCGTTCTTCTGTTTCGGAAACTTGGTTTCGTTGATATGTATTGATCATATTCCATGCTGTTTCGTATTATTTGTGAATTGTTGTCATTAAAAATCATGCTTTCGTTGTACAGCTGAGGAATTCGCAAGTTGGAAGAGGTTTTTAAGCAGAACGACAATATAGAGACAACGATGAAGAACACAGATATGACGGCGAGAAACTGTAAAGGAAAAAAATGGTTTGTAACGACGTTAAACAGCTCAGAAGAAAAGAAATGAAATTGTTGAAGAAAAAATGTCTTATTCGAGCTCATCAAAAATCCAAACAAGTACGGCCACTAAAATGTGTCCAAACTGGGCAGCTGACAAGAATAACCTGAAAAGCTGCAGAGACTAGTGTGAAAATCTGAAAAATGAGAGTAAGTAGGCCTACACATGAATGATTAGTGTGGAACTAACATGTCTTACATAGAATGTCCAATAATGCAAGTTTACCCGGATCTCCACTGCCATTCACAGCCAACTGAGTACTGACTCATGGTATAAGACTGTGATCAACGCTCGAAGGTAACTAGGGTTTAGCCGTCAGAAGATGGACCAGTGTGATCAAAGGCAGTTGACCAGGTTTTGCTACACAGTTTTTACCGGAAGCACTGAAAGCAATATGCATTGGTGCTTACGTTGAGCTTCTACATCCAACACGTGACTGTGGTGTTTTCAGTTTGACCGCATTTATGACTGACGCGGATTACTTGGAAGTAACTGGTAACGTAATAGTTGAGATAGGAATGCTCCAACCAGTTTAAGTTGAGGAATTTTTAGAAATGCCAAGTTCACGTCAGTTCGTCGTAACTCTTAAACAACCAAAATACACAAGACATTCAAACTTGGGGAAAAGTTTTACTCGTGAGCTTATCGACTAGTGTTGATAAGCTAGTTGCCAAGGCTGCACACCAGCAGATGGCGAAATCTGAACGTTACTCCCAAGTTAACTTAACTCACCGTCTGCATATGCTAATTCGGTCGTAACCGAATGAGGTCAGTAGGGCATTGGCCAACACGACTAGCAGCTTTGTCCAAATTGAAATTCAGACCATGGCAAGGAAATGCGATATTGATGATTTACAACAAGATCGAACCTCGAGTTTGAGGTTTTATATGAAAGCAGTTAGCTGTAAAATCTGTCGAAGAAAGGTGGTTCCAGACGCTTATTTTTAAAATATTCAACTTGTACACAGACTACTTTGACTCACCGTTGTAACATTAATGACCAAGGAAACTTGTGATGTGTGTATTTACTCTTCCAACTAATTTAATATCGGAGTAAAACATTACACAAACCCATCATGAGTTGTTACCCTCCATTTTATTGACTTCAGAAGTCTATCATCCGCAAACTGCAGCAAAATGTTCAGAATAAAGTGGACAGATAATGCAACCTGCATGACACGTTGAATGATATGCTGAATTAGTTATTATTTTCTCGTTCTACTAGCTCCACATGTGACATTGATTGGAACAATACTGTTTGATTTTAGGGTGGCAGGAGACTGCCCAACAGTTCAAAGTTTCGTGAACCAAACCCAGTATAATACTCATAATGCGGAAACAGCAAAAAGACATTTGATGAAGTGACACCAACTATGAAACATAACATGAGTGAACAGTACGCATTATGAAGTATACTTCTGACGGGCTACACTGCTACAAATCCACTTATTGTCCACTCCATAATATGCAAAGTTTACCACCCGAGGTTTTAGACCACTGTTAAAAAGTCTACAGGTAATTTTCACATGGTTTGTCGTTCATACACGTTTGAACTCATAAGTCACAATCGTGACTGCGCATTTGAATTTTGGAAACGAACTGTTTCAATTACTAGTTTGGCTTTTCGAAAACTGTGGAGCGTCATTTAATAAAACTTTTAAATTTGGCAATGCTGTATTGTGCGAAGTGAGTTACCCGTTGAATTCCAATTAAATAAACATGGTATTCCGCTCTTGCCTATGTGCAACATGGCTAATCTAATATGCTGTCCTGTTTAACCGCCGTTTTTTACGAGAACCCATCATTTTTGTTTACTTTTAATACATTCAGCTAAACGACATCTAGTTAGTAAGAGCATGTTATTGTCAGCTCACTGCAAAATTTATGAGAATATTCATCAAAGGCTTGCGTGTATGCTGGTCACTCTTGCACAGCACTGCTTTATAACCTGTTGAACAATATAAGCTGACTGAGCATTACTACTCAAAAACAAATTAACGTTCATATTAGTCATGCAACGAAATTGAGTGTGCATAAGCAGGTCACTATCTTTCCACTGTTAGTTTTTCTCAGTGAATAAGTCATTTTTAAGAGTATGGCACTCAGGGCTTATTGTTGAGAAGATTAAATGATAAGAACTACGTCACAGGATTTTCGTAATGCACATATAGTAGGCTGAGGAAAACAGGATGCAACTGCAAGTTTCCTTCACGCTAACATCAGTGTAATATAATTCCACAAGCACCTTGTTTCACTAGTTTCTTAAGCAAAGATTCTCGTGGATATGATTCGCTCTAACCCTGTAAACCACAAATTAATGTAACGTCACAGATAGTCAGAGCAGTCAAGTTCCTACGACGTACGTTTGAATGGATAAACCGGGCAACAAATGTTTGCAAGCAGCCAGAAAGCTGAAATTATAATCTCCATGTCCCAGGTGCTTGTACGCAGCCGGTTATAAAACCTACAGATGCTTCTGGTTGGTGTACAGATCTTATTATATTTTACATGCCGCACTCAGAGATAAATCACTATACAAATATTTGGTCCCGGTGACTGTCGACGTACTGGTGAGCAGCTTCCTCGACTTGGTTGAATCTCGTTCTCACCACCCAAGCTGATGAATCAAACCCACGAACTGCGAATAGCAGGTGGATTTTAGTCCAGACAACAGGGAGGGGGAGGTCATTGTGGTTGCAGAACCTGCATGAATAAGTTTTCTCAGCTCTCATGCTTTCTTTTGGCTTTGAGCTGAAATAGGAGTTAGCCGTTATATGATCGGCTTGTAAACAATCAAGCATTCACCATAGCCCCAGAAGGGGTTAAGCGGGAAATCCAGTTTTAGCCTATGAACGAACAGAAGCGGAACAATCATAGAAACTGGCATATGATCATGTCCAATGTAAGTCGTTCTGTGTTAGTAATACTATGACCTGCACCTACTGTCACATATAAATGTAATTGATATTCTACTATCTTGCATCAGGTTTCAAGTGATGGAGTTTCACGTAAAACCGAGTTAACGAGGAAAAAGGTATGAAGTGAAATGTTTGGCCTACCCGAAAGCATTTGGCGGATTTCGTCGTCAAACAAATCTATAGATCTTCTGGAATATTCCCGTAAAGCCTGATTGTCATCCATGCTGCTGTCAGTGTGAGGAAAAATCTAATAGATCTTTGGTGTTGTACTAATTGACAGTGGGAGGCTAACTTCAGAGTGACCTACCTATGTTTTGAGAGATTCTAGTCTACAGCATTCACTCAAGCCGAAACGGATCATGGCATTTACAGTGATAGAAATTTTCATTGAAGGCATTATTATTCGAAATCTTTCATCTTTTGAAAATTCTCGAGAAGCACAAGTTTCACGAGGCCTAATCTTTTTTTAAACAGCTCAAAGGAACCAGTCAGCTTCCGTCACCGTCCTGATGATTAGACTTGAACAGTAACACCAGCACTGTGTCAGAAGTGCACGTCATTTGCTGATCGCAGTGCAGCCCTGAAAATAGTACGACCCAGTTTAAAACTGGCCATTATGAAGTCAGATAGAGGGGGCAGGAGAAAAAACCAAAACTTGGTAGGAATATGTTGTTGAAATTAAAACATTTTCCGTGATTCCAGGTAATGCCAATCCGACACACAAACGTCAATCCAGATGAATTCCAAATGAGAGTTTGAGAGAAAGAGGACGGGTGCCGAAGGAAAGTTTTACCAGGCGCCTGTAAAACACCCCGGTTCCTAAACGCCTCAGAGTTTTGGCCTAGCGAATCTCCACTAGTGGAAACTCCCTTTGTGACAACTACTACATATGCTCACTTTGGACTGGCGTTCATTAAAAAAATAGCTTTTAGAGCTGTGAAAACCTACACGGCTACCACTGGCTGAATGCACTGTAGGGAAAACTGTTGAGGCTGTGAGCTTGCTGGGAGAAACAAACGTCTGTTAACATTCCCTAGCATATGTGACCACTATTTCCTTCTTCACAAATGTTTCCTTGTGGGAAACAGCGCAGAGTTTTGTTAAACGGATCGCCAAGAAACCGACACGAATCTACTGACTGCTTGTTTGGCGTCCTTCAGACATATCTGAACAATGAGGAGGAATCTGTTGACTGAAAGGCGATGTATTAGTGAAGTCAGTTCGGTTCTATCTACACAGACCAGTCTACGGTTTGCTCTAACGAGAAGTTGCCGACTACTTCTAAAGCGGTGACCTTATTTCGTGAGTAGTTAAGCAAAATATTCACAAGTGACACCTGTGGAGGAGATACCAAAATACCGCACTTAATGGTGTGCAGTCAACTCAGACTTATCAACTCACTAATGGAGTCATCAGCCAATAGCCTTATTGTCAACTTCGACTATCAATGATCAGGTAGCATACTCGAAAGAAATGTGTAGTAAAATACCATATGTTCTGGCCATTACTAGGACATTTTCAACTATACTCTAAGGGAAGAAAAACTTGCTATCACTGGAACCATATTTCATCGCCGGAATAAAGTAGGCTTCTCAGACTTCTTACACAGTGAGCTGCAGCAGTTATAATTAAAGCGGCAGTGGACAAATTACCTTCTTACGTTCACTTATGTGAAAACGCTTGACCATAATGCAACGAAGAAAATGAAAATGCGAAATGAGACGAAACATTGCGACTGGTTTATACAGACGACAGTACAAAAAGACGTTTTGCTCGGTGTCTGTCACAAAACCTTACTTAACCCGCCCAATAGTGATCCATCTAGCAAAATTAACATTTCCTTTCTGAGCCAAATTTCTTTGTACATATTGTTTATACAATGGATTAATCAAACATCAGGGCCCATTTTTGATTGAATCGAACGTAGGGTGCAGCAGACCCCTTCAGTTCAAGTCACCTAGAGAGTAACAGAAAATCATGATCGTCGATCGTACGTTACTTTATCTCTGGACATCACAGTTTTAACTTCAGTTTGCAAAATGGTTTACATCAGCAGAAATCTAATAGCGCTCCAGTTCATTGTAGTTGTTGGAGTTTACAAGTGATGGCCATCGTTTTATCAACAAAACGTTTGCCCCCATCCTACATTTTCTGTGAGAATTGATCAATTCTGTCATTTGTTTGTATATGGTTTTACCTTTTCTCTTCGAAAACTTAAAAATTGCAACATGTGCGCGGACTGTGCAGTATGCATCCGATCAGATACAACTAAATTTGCCATGCAATAACTAGTAAACTCTGTTGTTTCTGTCCTTGAGTTACAAAGGAAGCTTGGTTAATTTTGTTCAGTAGATCATCTTATTGAAATCAGTCCCGGTCGTTAAAAGCTTATCTGTTTCTAGACAAAGTGGTTGCTACGATAACCCGGCAGTCTTATTGAGTGCATGATTCGAAAAGATCAAGTGACCACCTACTCAGATGTAAGTGCAGTAGAAACTGACGGTTGCATTTTTGTGGAACAGTAATTGATTTGATTTTTTAGCCATTTTCATTTTCCATCTGTTCCATTCGGAGTACGAAGCAGTGTTTTTCTAGTAGCCATCATTAGAACTTAATCGTGCACGCTGAAATGGTCTATAGTTTTGCCTCAGATTTATGGCATCACATCACAGTGAACCAATCGACCAAATGCACACCTACGGATTTCCATCACGGACCGATTGTTTGCAATCAAACTAAAATTGCACTGGATGAAAACAGTGAATATTTCACTCATTTTTAAAGCTTCACATTTTCATTCACGAAAGCGACCAACATTGCCTATCGTATTTCCAATAGTTCTTCCAGTCTGACAAGTTAACGTAAGACTACGTGCATCTATACCTTACCTTTGAAGCTGATTGAACTGCGTGACTGCACCATATCTAGCGCACACTTCAGGCGAAATCGCTTCAGTGCAATACCGTTCCAAATATGTTATAATGTCTCTAGACTTCAACAAATGGATTCCGTGCGATCAAGTATAAACAACGAGGACACAGTAGTCTCTCAAGACACGACATCATAACTGGACTACAAAAGAGAGACTATGATGTATTACAATCAGAAGTACCTGTCCTAAACTGTGGTCTAGCAAAGTGTGAGTTTAGTTCATTAAACGTCCGCAGTCAGAAGTCAAGCGTAAACAGTTTGGACCGTATAACCATTTTAATCTGTTATTATCAATTAACATCCAATCTGCATCTAGTTCGGTCAGATTAAATCGCGCACCTTTTAACACACACATCACGTCTGAAAAACCACTGCAAAACTTTTGAGTTTTTCATTGTGAACCTCTTTTTGATAGTTCCGTAAACATACTATTTTAAAAAATTTTAAGTAGGGTAACTCGATAGTGACATGACTACTTTTGTTTGTTGAGAACATTCTCGACTTTGACTATTTGTGGCTGCAATGCAGTCGACTTTAATTAACACTGGCTGAGACGGTAGCAATCAGCCCTTCGTTTCTCAAACATAATGGAGACGTCGACCTCAAGGAAAGTTCACTGCATGTCAACTGGATTCATGTAAGCTTAAATCTACATTGATATATTCGTGCGCTAGCTGAGAGTATCGTAACCATAACAGCCTACTTCCACCAGGATAAGTGTCGTTGACGAACATATGTCGCTTCTCGCAAATCGTCCAACTATCGACTTCTATCAAATTTTCTGTTTGAGTACCTCTATATCCTCGCCTCACTCATGTTAAAAGCACTTCTTTGTAGCGTTCTGATATTTTGAATTAGGATCGAAGTTCAAGTCGGGATGACAGTCTGGCTTGTTTAAATATATTGTCACTTTCAACTCGCAACTCAAACCGTTCACATCTCAAACACAGCAGATGTACAATACTAGAAATATACTACTCTAAGATTCTCTCATCAGTTATATTGAAGATGACAACTTCGAAAACCCAACGATGAGGTAAATCAAAAACAGCCATTCATTTCGTAAACCCAATCTGTTTCCAATACGCTGTTTTCGACTTGTGTGGTATATGCACTTTAATGGCTACCAAAACCAGTCTCCTCCAACGAGTGAGATAAAAATGCGCAAATGACTGAGTCCCAAAGTACCCGTGATCTATGACCATGGAACAGGCAAGTGAAGCACCAATGGTCGTCCCAGGGGCTCACTAAAAAGTGGAGTAAACAGACATACTTATCTTCACAATATATATGTAGATTTATGAAGGCTTTCACATTTTAGCACATCACATTGCATTGAACGGGCGATCACTCAGATTTGTCGACAAAATTTTCCTGAATAGAAAATTGTTACTCCGCAAATTTTCTTTTCCGTGCTTTTTATTTACAGTCAGCCAACCTGAAGTTCAGCAAGACTTAACTTGCCATCCTTAGTCTTCAGTTGGGTCAATTCAGTAAAAACTATTGATTGTTTAAAAATGTAACTGAAGAACCTAATTCTCTGTCACATGTTCTGCAGCTTTCTCCTAATCGTATCTTACCGGGGTGCCCTGTCTTTCACATGAACTATCAGTTCACGTGCAGTTGTGATGACGTCTATATGCAAAGAACAGTTTGACATGTACGACAAATAAAGACTCAACCTGTTTCAAAGTGTCTACTGAGCGCAATGACAGAACGTAAAATGAC
>QNGE01003917.1:40096-72387 GCA_008508345.1 Paragonimus westermani | reverse complement strand
ATTACTATCGCTCACGTGAGTTCCCCACTGTGGAATATTGCAGTATCAGTTTTTGCACGAACGGTTCGCATTTATTATCGAGAAGAATTTCAATGTGATAAGAAGGGTCAACGAGAAGGGGACGAATAAGCACAGAAAACGTGGTCACCAACTTTCCATAAAGCACTACAATTAAACACTCAACGAAAGCAGCTAATTCGATACCATCTCTGAATTCACGGAAAGTCCCCACTAAGTCTAATCAGTAGCTCCGATATCAAAATAGTATCTTTCAACCCCTCAGATCCGCCACCCAGTAACAGTGTTGCCAATAATTTCTGAAATCGTGGAAAACATGACTGACGGTGGTGTGCGAATTTTTTATTCACCTAGGGCATCTGCATGCAGCCCTACACGCCTCTTGTGAAACCTGGTGTTATATACGCGTCAAGTCCGCCTGTGTACCCCACACTCGTGCAAAGGCTCCAAGAGTGTTCTGATTGGTCGCGGCTTCAACGACCAACGGCTCACTCATCCATGTGCTTTAAAATGACCCGACTGCTTGTAAATGCGACAATACACGATGCGCTTCTACTGAGTGACCTGTTCTCACTAGCGTCGTTATTGTCCGTAAGGCATGTAGCGCAAGGGGATCGGATACGAATACAACACCTGGTGATGTCAAAAATCTCACGGGGGCAGTGAACTAGTGGACGGCTGCCATGGACGCCACCGTATGTAAGTGCGCAGTTTTCCTGGACTTCTCGAAAGAACTAGACAGTGTAAACTACAGTATACTGTCAAACATACTTGGAGCGCGGGTATTTTAGCGTAGTCTGAGTGCGGTTAGGTCTTATCGCAGGGTCGTTCCTCCCGGGTCCGAGTCAATGAAGCCCTCTCGTTTGAAACGGCAGCTTTTCGAGGTGCCCCCAAGATACCGTTCTTGAACGTCGGCTGTTTACATGACTGCTGGACAAAGTGGTTGACTCATTGGGTTCCAGAATACTGCCACGTGCGAATGGTAACAAAATCTCCCCTACAATCCACTTTTCAAAAGACGAACAGACATTAAAGTCAGGTGGGCCTGTTATATGGTAACCGAAGAGTCTGACCCAGGGACGTTACCAACGGCTTCTGGCAATGCAGTAACTGTAGCACTCTGCTTCAGGAGGCCACTTAAAGGATGAGACTAGCAGTTCACTTGAAGACTTTTGGTAGGGTGTTTGCCAGTGATGTGTCCGGAAGAGTTAAACGCAGATCCACAAAACGCGCACATGAAAGATGGCAAAAATCTCACCCAAATAGACTCCGTTCACTGGTCCAGTTCAGTCTCGAGTGCCAACGAATGCGCGGATACAAGATATTTCTCCACAAACCTCTTCACGATGAACTTCGCCTGGCTCAATTCACAGTTACCCTCATACACAACTTGCCTTGACACTCGTCAAAGTCACGCCAGAAGCGTCCACGTTATCTGAGTAGAGAGCATTACTTTCCTCACACGTTTCCGCCCACGGAACTCTGCCGAAAAAGGCAGTGTAGGCGGCAAGCCCTCAGTAACTTGAACAAGGGATGGATAAGCACGTCAGACAGAACTGCTTACGTGCAACATTTGAGGTCTCATCTATAATATTCAGTGAATGTCCGGGCAGTTAGTATACTCAGCTAACTCTTAGCTTGTTTGTTGCTTGTGTGTTTGGCAAGTGCAGGATTTTATGCTTGGTTCCTCACCCCTGCAGTTCTGGAACATGATTGGTGTCTAAGATGCCTCACTGACTCTTCATCGCTTTTAGATGAGACCCAACTGCGAAAGGTCATGGCTTTGTCTGGATTTGAACCGGCGACAGACACAGCATGCCCCAACGTGGCAAGCGCTCTACCAGTTGAGCTACGAAGCCACACCATGAGCTCGGAAATTTTACATCGTTGGTTACAGATAACTTCCACCAACTTTCAACATTTCATCTTTCTTTAGTTTATTCGACAAAATCATCCCCAGAGCACATGGGGATCCATAACTCACCCTGTTCCAAGTAGAAGCAATTCAGCGATTCATCGATTGATATACGAGTTCAAGACGGAGGCCTAAGGTGCCTGGATCCAGTAGGCATTTCTTATTCTGTAGGAAACGGATGTCCGTCGACCTGAAAAGCAATCGCTGGAAGCAGGATGTATTACTGCTTTTGGTGATAACGAGATATCAAGGACAGAGCAAAATTACTCACATAAACATGTTTTAAGCAAGTGAACACTGCCGAAACACTGCCGACGTCCTCAGAAGGAAGGCTGTTCCAATGTTCAATAGTAATACAGGAAAAGGCTACTACCTGAGGAAGGCCCAAGGACGAATCTTGAAAACCTCTCTGTTATGTCATCACCGACCGTCATCATACGCTGTTTGCCGAGACCTGATATAAAAAAAGAAATATGTTGAAATCAAATTACCGCGTCTGAAACGCTTTTTGCATATGCGGGGGAATGTTCGCTCACTCATCTTAAAAGCGACAATCCCGTACTTTAATCGCATTCCCTGGCGGTATGCAAAGGATAGGTCAGACGACAACCAACTGCCTACTTCTTCCTTCAAGTCGTCTTTCACAACATCTACTGTTCTGAGCTCACTATGGATCACGAAGGCTTCACCAGAATCTCCACCGACTGATATGTGATCACACTCGTTGTCATTTAGTGAAAGGCCCGAGTTATCCAACCGGTGCCCAATTCATCAAGGTCAACCCGTTGTGCACTGGAATCAGTGGCAGTCCAGAATTTTAGGTTGTCGGTGTATGGTATGGCGTTGCTGGAATTAATAACCGGAAGGTAGTTGATGTAAAGTAGAAATAAGAGGGGACCTAGTAACGACCCTGAGGAACTCCCGTAGAAATGAAAGAGGAAGATGCAAGGTCTGATCCGGTTCTAGACCCTAGAGTTCTGTTTACAAGAAAAGAGGCAGTCTAGCAAAGAACCTCTCCATGAATAACATGGGCTTCCAGTGTATGAATAGGGCCGTGCAAGACACAGTCAAAAGCTTTGGAAAGGTTGAAGGGGATAGCATCTGAAACAAGACCACTGTTTTCAGCTTCTCTCAGGTTGTCCACAAAGATATGCATATTTTTTATGCATGACCGGGCGGGAGGGAAGCTATGCTGGGTAGAAGAAACAAGGTGGTTTGATGAGAAGCAGTTAGGGATGGCACGCTTCACTGAGCATTCTGTCATTTCACACAGAACGCCCGTGAGGCTGATTGGCCGTTAGCTAGCCGGAGAGTTCCAGCCGCCCGCTTTAAATATGGGTGTGACCGTCGCCTCTCTCCATGCGCTAGCAATAGTGGCAGTTTGGAGTGGCTGCCTAAACAGCTTATGAGGGGGTTCCGCCAGACAAACAGCTGCTCCTTTGAGAATTCTGAGTTTGATCTTGTCAGGACCCGTGCACTGTATGGAGTAACCCTGATTAAAAGGTCTTTGAAATCTAGCACCGGAAACTCAACAGTAACGAGTGGTTGCCGAGAGTTCAGCAGCAGTCGGATAGGGTGTCACTTCGGCATTGCGACGTTGTGGACTGCAGAGAGGTACCCCCTGAATAACTCAGCCACAACTAGGCAGTCAGATGAGGTCTTACCGTCAGGCAGTTGCAAATGAAGAGCTGAACGGTTATTTGTTCGTAGTCATCACATATGCTTAAGTAGGAAGTTTTCGTTCCCGCGGCCTCTGAGAGAGCCTGTTTCTGTACGGGTTTAGTGTGTTCACAGGTTCCCCGACCGCAACTATTTCAAACAGTGTGGAAAGCTTTCAAGTACTCCGGGTTTCCACTGAACCTTTTCAAACGATAATTGGTAACAGTCATCGGGGAAACGACGTTCTCAGCGCGGAAGGAACGGCTGATAGTGAAAAGGCACAGATTGCGCTGCACAAACGAATCATCCGCTTTCAAGGTTGCATTTTGAAACGCGCGGTAGTTCTGGTCCACTAAGTCGTAATTAAGAAGTGAAAGCAGGTGGCTTTCCGAGTAGTTGAAATCGGGCTGACTGAAGTTTTGCACTGTGGACTATTTCGCTATTCGTTGTAACCGGTAACACAGAAGATCAACCAGTTGACTCGCGTTATTGGTGATCAGGTCAAGCAGAGAGAGAATCCGACCAGAAAGGTGGCGCGTTGGGAAGTTGGCATGTTGTGCACACGCTGTTAGTTGTATCAGCATAAACGAAAAGTCGGAAATCGGCTCTCACCATGTTGATCAGAAATTGATGCTTATTTTATCTTGGGTATAGTGAAGTCATCCATAATAAGCAGATGAGTTAAACGCTGTTGTCCTAGGACAGAAGAGTGTTGTCTTCGGAGGTATCGGATGGGAGGAACGACGAATTAGCCCATTTAGAATGAGTTTGGGCCACGCAGTACTAGTTAAAGCCACACTTATCAGAGGGCTGAAATTCATGGATAACCGTGAATGTAGGAAGATACTGGTAAAAGACAATCATACAGCCTCCATTCCCTCTGGAGCGGGATGAGCTTGGTAGATTTAGTATCCGGGGCCACTCAGCCCACTGACACTGATGTCACGTGTGGGCCAGGTCTCCACGGAAGAAAACAAGGGTTTGGGTGTCATGACCCAACCGCTTGATTTCCAGTAGTTTAATAACAGACTCCGATATACGTGCACTTAAAAGCCACATCCTTATCCGGTTTCCCGAAAAACGAGAAGGCAGAAGGTGAGGGAGAACCTGTGATATAAGGCCCAGAATTGAGGAGGTTGGTGCAGCTGAACTCGGTCTGTTCTCCTGGGTAGTCCCGATGATCTTCGTTGGAGCCCCCGGCGAAACATTACCTTATGTTCGGACGTAAACAAACCTGCAGAACGCGTAACCAGTATTCCTGGAGTCGCAAGTGGCGACCTCTTTGTTGATGATAAAGTCCGCTCATTGGGAGGGTTTCGGAAGTCTCCACCCACAAAAATGTGACTTTTCCGTCTGTTGAGGGCGAGATTTGGAAGGGGATAATGTGTGCGGTGCCGTGAGACCATCTGCAGGCGTGCCTAGTGGGGCAGGCCAGAGAAATGCTTTTTGATTCATGGGAGGTAACTCCAACAGCTTCCTTGTTCTCCGAGCTATTAGACGAAAGTATTCTCTGCGATGCTATTTGTTGAGCTTGAGGGCGGCCGAATGAGAAGACGGTTGTTGAGCCATCTCGGTGCCTCCAACAACATCGTCTGTGCTTAGGCCTTTGGAACGATGTTCATGAAAACGGCGTACCAGTCTTCTACCGCAGTCACAAAGGCCTGTGTGGACACTTCAGAGGTAAAAAATACTACCTTATCCTTCACCTATGGTTTCCGTCCTGCCATGATTTGTGACAGACTTAGCTGGCTGCTCGCGTCTTTTCCCTCTCGCCTAGAGTGCTTGAGAGACACGTCTTGTGTTGTGGCTGAGCCTGGTAAGTAAGATTGTCAGAATGGCTAATAAGTTTTGAGTTATCTTGATGCGCGGCCTGCTTGCGACTGCTGGGTTCATGATGTCTGGAGAAAAAAAGACGCCGAAACTGATCTAGCTAACCTGACTGGATAAGGTGTCATGAAGGGAAAGACCACAAACCAAACCCCCTTCTTCCGTAAGCTTCCATTCTTATTTTTACCGCAGGCTTTTCTATGTGTAGTCAACAGGGCAGCTGTTGTCTTGGTGACCGGAACACCATGGGGGCAAGCGAGATATAACCATTCGAGGACTGTGGTTCCAACTTCATTTTTAGAGAGAGCCTTTTTGCAATAGTCCGTCCTACACCCCGGGAAGAAAAAAAAGAGAGGTACGGAGTTAAAAAGAGCCTCGTATTTGCTGTCAAAAGTTTCCTGTGTCGCTCCGCACTCTAGTGATTTGCGCGTGACCAGTCGCGGGCAAAGTGGCGCATTCGCCGTCGTCAGACATGAAGCTCATGCAAATGAAATTCAGAGGTGAAGGAGCTAGCTGCTTGTACTGGTGTTCGTTGAGGCCAGTACATTTGAAGTGACACCACCACTGGCTTTGATGGGACTGTACACTGTTTTTAGGGACTTTTGGTACCATCGAAGACTGTACGCTGCCTCAGTGAATGTCTGACGAGTCCCACTTTTGCTAGAATTTGAGTGGGTCATTTTAATCAGAAACAAGTAATGGACAATCTAAACCGGTGTGTTCAATAAATCAGAATAGATACAATTGTAGTGTCGACAGCTCATAACTATATTTTGCAACTGTTGTATATTTTTGTAAGTGCCGTTTCGTTAACCCCATCTGTTCACTTGCTTGAAAGCATCATCATTTTTTAAATTGAGTTGTCTTGATTAATAGAGCGGGCGCTGCCGCACCGTCTCTGTCTTGCCCGTTTCTATGGACATTTGGGCTGGTGAAGTAATCTCACGGCAAAACCTTTTTTAGCTCCGCGCGTTTGTTGAACCATCGACGTCGAACGTTCGTCATTCCAAATAGTTTGTGGAATTATTTATCGAAACGTCGTCCAGACATACCCCTTAGCGCCGTCTTTCTTTCGGGCGGTGACCCACCCAATTTCACGGATTTTTACCTGTCGGTGATCCTTTCCAAATTTTTTTATACATCTTCTTCCACTCGTATGTACACCTTTTGCACACACCGGTTACCTTTACAAATTCTCTCAGTGTTATCATATTTTGATAATTCTTATCATTTAATTAGTTAGGAACTACGCATCAAATCGAGAAAATAGATACTGTAGAGCGCACACAATGTGATATGTAATAAATTACCACTATAATCGTCAACAAAAAACAGTGACTGTGCGTATTGTTTTTTATGCACAGGACACTAATAAATCAATAATATGAGTGGGTGGCGACGGAAAATTTGAACCAAAGTTCGAGTTACCCACGGTCTTTGTAAGTCTTGTTTTTCCATTTATGGCAGAACAGTACCATTACAGTTTCTGCTGGCTTCACACAAGTCATCTACTATCAGTGACCAGGTAGTCAGCCGCCATTCTGAATCTGGACCCTGTGACAGAGAAACTGGATAAAGGAGAAGAGGTCGAGGTGTGCTATCTGGACTTCCAGAAGGCCTTCGATTCTGTCAACCACAGGCTTTTATGGTGAAAACTCCGACACGCTGGAATCTCTACTAGAATCTGCAGATGGATGCAGGCGTTTCTAGTTGTAAGGTCATATAGGGTGAGAGTAAGAGAGGTACTGTCGGACAAAGGTTCTCCGTTAGGTGGAGGTCCTCAGGGATCAATCCTCGCCCCCTGCTTTTCCTAGTATACATAAACGACCTGACCAACGACCTAGTCTGCCCATGTTATCTGTATGCAGACGATATTAAGCTGGTCGGGAGTTCGTCGGACTCGACCGCTCTCCAGGAAGACATTATGGAAATTTGCGAATGGACGTTAAAGTGGGATCTACCGCTGAAAGTTCTTAAGGGTCATATCCCCGCCAAAGCTCTCCAGTCAACGCCCAGGTATTTAAGGAATGCATATGGACAGACAGTTGAGCTAACAACTAAGCAGTTAACAAGAGACTTGGGTATCCAAGTCACTAGTGCGTTCACTCCATCTGCTCAGTGTACCACATCCGCGACAAAAGCGCAGCGGGCGTTATATCGACTGAAATCGGCGATCGCTAATCGCTGTCCAGCGGTGTTCATTCCACTGTTTTCGGCTATAGTTCGCCTTCACTTGGAATATTGCGTCGAAATAGTACAAAAGTTCGCCACACTTATGGTATGGGGTATGAAGGGTCTAAGCAACCAAGACCGACTAACTTCGTTGAACTTATTTTCGCTCGATCGTAAGCGGGTAAGAGGAGACCTTATTGAAATATACAAGATTACCCACCACGCTGGAACAAGCTCCATGGCAGGTTTGTTCGAGGTGCGTCAGAACAGAGATTTAAGGGGTCGTAGGTTTACAGTCAAGAAAACAATATCACGGTTGGCTGTCCGCTGTAACTTCTTCACCAACAGGGTAAGCAACTCCTGGAACAAGTTTCCAGCGAACATCGTTGAGGCCACGAGCGTAGATATATTTAAAAGAGAGCTAGATAAATGTTGAAACCACCTTTTTCTTACTTTGTACCGACCGAAGTATGATTGGTTTCTGCTATTTAGACCAGCTAGGTTTTGATACTCCTTTTCTTCCGTCCCTAAACTTAGACCACCACTGAACAAATCAACAGAAAACGCAGTCTGGTCAATCTTCGGATCACACCAGTCAAGCATCAGGACGTCAACAGGCACTGGCCTTCACCAAGTCCTGGATTTGAAATTTGAACTAAAAAGTAGGTTTCTATGTCTGTCAATCTACGTGAACTCCGGTGACCTTGAGCGTTGCCTTAAGCATCGCCCTGAGAATAGGCTGAGCGGTCATGGTGCTTCCGGCGGGGTTTCCTTATGTTCACAAGATTTTTGGATGCCACTGGCAACTACAACCCATTATGGTTCTTCAGATTATGTTCTTTGCTGTCTCGTTCAAGCCGGATGCAGATGTGTATCTAGCAATTACTCCTGGACGCGTTTTCGTACCCAATTATTACGTGTGGACGATATTCACTTTTTCATTTTATAACAACTCAATATTTTTCCTCTTGTCTGACTTGTTAACTTTGTTTCTTCTGAACAATCTTCTTTCGTTTTATAGCTGGGCAGCTTTATTCAAGTTTTGTACGGTAGTCAATCTCACTACCGCTCTAACAACTCTGAGCTTTCTATACATCAAATATGCTATAATCTTCGATACTGATCTGCTGTTTACCGAGAAGATCTGCGGTTCAGTTGGCCTCTTGGGCGGGTTGACTGTAGTTAGCAGGCAAAGTATGGGGGATAAGTTGCTTCTTAATTTCCCTCTCGGTAAAATTCGGTGCAAACATATCCCGTTTATGAGTCTTATATGTTCTCTGCTAATGATGATTCTAAAGATCGTAAGAGTGGTGCCGGTCATCATGTTTGTCACTGGGATCTTCGTCGCCTGGGTTTATTTACGGTTCTTTCAGCGGCACGATAACGGTGTTATTGGTGATGTAACGGATGCCTTCACTTTCTCAGGGTAATGCCATATTCACCAAAATTTCACCTCCAGATTTTTCCCCAACCATCTGGAACCTCCGGTCGCAATCCTGTCGAATGCAGTTTACTCGCTATTGTTGAAGCTAAAGCTTTGCAAGAAGCCGGTTTTCAAATCCATTATTTCTACAGCTTCGGTTATGTCGTTCACGGTTAATATAGATAATGTATCACGATTTGGTGATAGGAAGTGAGTCGGCTGTTCATTTGCATTTCCGTTATTTCTGCTTAATGGGTTTTACTAATATGGCTACAGAGTAGCCACAAAATAAAGGGCCTAACTTTTTGTTCCAAATTTACAATGTTTTTAACATAGTGGATTTGTCATATTTCGTCCCTCAAACTCTGTCACCGAACACATGATTCGAATCAGGACACGCCCTGCAAACTTTCGCTAATGATACGATGGTCACGCAAACATTACCACATGGTTACATACATGACGTTACTCCTTGGACTGTTTTGATCAAGACAGAGCTCGAATCATTCTTTTCTCAGCCCAACAAACCGATACTTTGTCCGCAGAACTATTGTGTCTTGACGGTTTGTATAGTTTATGCATTGTACCTTCGCTGTTGCCTGCTTGCATCATCATCGTCATGGTCAGCGTTGGATTATTGTTTAACGGTCGCCCAACTTCTTTGAGTAAGTCTTAGTCATCACACTTTCAACGCGAGCTGTTTGTTGCTCTTTGGCGTACAAGACTGATGGGCCGGGTGACGTGAAGGTGTTTAAACTTAGACACGAACGGCCGTAACCATTGGACTCCAACTTAACACCCTTTGCATTTGACAGTCGCATATCCTTACTACCAAGCTATCACGGGCTCCGCTGCATTCTCATAACCATGATACGAAAAATAAAACCTAAATTAGAAATTTGAAAGAGGAAAGATTCATCGGATTCGATGCGTTTGCTGCATTCAACACGAATGATTATCTGATACCCGTGTTAAGTAAAAGAAAGGCCTGAGTCATTAGCTCACAGAGTGACTACTCCAATGTGTTGTTGATATGCTGATGAAACTCCAGATATCGTCCCGTAAGCTGCTGTTCTGCTGCACACACGACCAAGACGGGTCCTAAGTAATCGTTCTGACAAATCACCCTTCTTTGCCCTTGAGCCTTGGACAATTGGCAAACATTGACGCTTTTAATTTCTGTTCCTCAACAAATATGTCCAAAAACTGTTTCGGTGAGCATTCTTTTGAATGTGTGTCTGAATGTGCTGTTCCTCAGAAACGCGCATGTATCATCCTTTCGTTATTCTTTATTTAAATTCGCTCTTGGGCATTGCTGCAGATCAGTGAATCGTTGTGTTTTCGCGACGGGGCTTTATCTCGGGGTAAGGTTGAAGTGCGTAAGGCTGTCCGATTGGATCCCAATGAACGGTCTACTCTTCCTTGCCAGGCTTAGTATTTATACTAGATTCTGTTAGCATAAGTCAGCAAAACGCTGCTTCGTTTTTATTCTTTTCGTGGTAGTTAAGCGTTCTGGTTTGCATAATTTCTAGTGGATTACTCCATGGAAAGCCATCTTCATGTCAGGTATCGTGTGGTTGTTCAGGACATTAGGATAACGTGTAATAAACTCGTTTGCACTCGGCGAGTTTTATTTGTTCGTAGCGTTTCACTTCTGACGTCGACGCTACGTAAGGTCAGGATTGCCTAACTGTTCGATGGCTTATCACCTCAGTCTTCCGATCGTCGTAATGATAATAATCGTGACTATAACTGGTAAACTTTCAAAATGAGACGGGTTGTTACCATTCTCCATACCGAACTATCATATGAGCCTGACCTTGCGCGCCAAAAGTACATTATTTCGGATGAAGCATTTTGATCGAAAGAGCTTCCCGGAATAAAACTTGGCTGCGACATTTTCGATTATCTGCCATTCTTCAGGAGGCAAATCTTTTGACGAGCGATATAGATTTGTCGGCCTAAGCCTTTACTAGGAAGCCAGTTGACTTTATTGAGAATAGTGGCCAGTTGTGTTAATACTGTAGAATTTTGGGTGAGATAGCCATCAAGACTGATTTTTGAAAGGGACGACAGTGTTTTCAACTTCGATGTGCCTTAAGGATCCCTTGTCGTCAAAAGAACCTGTAGTTGAACGTATAGTTGACAGTCACCCTTTGAACAGTGCGTTTTGCTGTCGTAACGGTTGATCGTAACAACCGGTGTGTTATTCACTGTAAATATTATTCAGAAGCCTCATGTAGCTTCAGACCCATCTACTCCACGTAGAAGTAACCAGACCTAAATAACAATTTCTTTCCAACTGCGCTATTGGACCAAGTAAGTCCTTCGCTGCTGGTTACACCAGACTCGTAGGTCAGTGACTTCAGGTAGGGTCTCCTAAGAATATCCTATATCTTGTTTCCTCGTTGCAAAACCGTTTGGATCAGCGACTGCATGTGAAGTTTCTCAAATCAACCTTCCACTGCACTTACGACACACGGGGTATTGTAAGTTGTCAGTCTACATTGTGCGGCCATCACCACTTTTTCTTTCCGTTTTATCCCCCAGGTTTTTCTGTCTTTCTATTACCTTCGGGCGATAATTACTTTCTTTAGTCAATACGGCTGTTGAGCAGGCACTTTTCATGTCCACACTCTGTGATAAGTAGATTGGCCAACTGCTGTGGCAACCACGGTCTCAGGTCTACAGCCCGATGTCTGTTGTGTCTGGCAGACACTAATCCACACTCTTAGCTCCACCGTCTATTTGATATTTTTTTTATAAGTAACGGTTGATCTATGGGTTCTTCCCACAGGTTTCCTGGCGTCTCCGAAGCTGAATCTTGCAAGCAGTTTGTTAGATGTCAAATCACATTGCACTGACATCGACGAAATTTATTACATTTCACAGTATTGGTTTCAAGCATCTCATTCCAGCACAGGAAGATGCATTGTGCTATATGGGGTGTGCATCTCAGCCATTGACACAAATCGGTCATGCGTCAGTCGGTTAAAGGTGGTGCCACTCTACTAAGCACTATCACGCACGTTCGATCAACAATCCGGACTTGGTTTATGCTGGTTCACACACCTGTCTCATTCCGTGGTTTGCTTAGAAATCACTCATCCATAAGCGCAAGGTAATTAACTGGCATTCGGGGGCAGTGGGCGAAAGAAACGCTAATGAAGTGGCGCTGATGAATGAAGTTGCAGAAGTCCAATCAGATGAGAAAACCTGACGGGCACCTGGAACAAATCACAACAACCGTGGAAGCTTAGTGTGGTGATTTTCCAACGGAGTTGAATTTCTGTCCTGTCGATGAGCCTTTTGAACAGGGGTCGGTCAACTCCATCTGGGTTCCCATATGACAGCGACTCCTGAAAACTAAGGCGTAAGATTCACAAAGACCGTATGCAGCATCTTTTCGAATAGTCTAGTTTAGTTTCATTGGCTGTCGATTTGGTGTAAGTGAGATCTATTTGTATACTTGGGAAGTTGCATCAACACCAACGGAGACATAGAACATGAATTAGGTTATACCTTGCAGACTAGGTTGGTCTTCTCTAACCTGAGATATGACTGGCTACAGAGTTGGATCTGTTTGTAACTTGTGAGTCGCTCATGCAAAGCGGTTACAGGTGTAGTATTATCTTATGGCCGGCATAAATTCCAATACTACCACGACTTGTTGGGCATCTCAGTACCCCGCTCTCTAACGGCCTTTCTCCGGCTTCTCTAAAGAGTGATACTATTGTACTCAGTTAACGGGTGATTCATCATTGGGCGTGGATACTGCTGTCTTATTTCTCGAAAGGCGCCCACGCAATGTTACTTCTATTCGCCGTGAAGTAAGTCTGATCTCTTGCGCGTCGAACATTCTAGCCGTCTTGGTTTCATAGTTTTGTTGCGCAGCGAGAGATTCACATAAGAGAATAGCTAATCGGTTTCCTCCCTGACCATGTCTTTATCGGTCAAATCTCCTATCTCCTTCAAATACTAGGATTGTAATTTCGTTGCCGAACAGAACCACCAGCTTTCTTAAAGATGCTTGGGGCGTTTGCTTTTCCCTACAGAGGTGTTGCTTCATTCTGCTTCTGAAGTACGCCCAGTTCCTTCAAGCTTCCTACAGGCTGATGTTAGGAACAAGCACTTGCGGGACTTTATCAAACCCATTTCTTGTCACCAGTGGTGTTTAGCCAGGTCATCTGTTGTCATACCTCCTCTTCAGTATTATCATAGATGACATCCTAACGACATCATTAGAAAGTAATTTTTCCACTCGTTTCGAATTCCTCTCAGGTAGCAAACTTTGTGATTTGGATTATTCCGGTGGCATTGCCATAACCTTTGACGATTCACAAGCGCCTCAAGACATTTGGAACACTAATGATTAGTATGGAGTTTGGGTTTATATAAATTGAGCATTACTCACGATCGGCTTCAGCTGTCGCATTCTCGTAGACTTTTCAGCCAGTCTCTTCCGAAAGGAAGCACGACAGCTGCGATTAATTACGAGTGGTGTTCGGTTTATATTTTGAACATGCTGGTGCTAACATCTCGTAGGCATGGAGCTTACTTTTCCACCTCAGTGTGTAGAGTGCTAGTTCAAAACGGACAAATATCTCTGCCTACTGTTACCACTGACGGAGGCATGTTAGAGCTGGCCAATAACGCTCTCTTCCTGGGCAATTGCACAGATGATGGTGAACATGTAGACGAAAGAATGGACGGTCGCATTTCGTCTGCCTACACTACATTTGGCGACAGAAACGCGTGAGCCCCCATTAAATGTTGTGTGTACTGTCCATCCGTACGCTCTCTCTTGATATGTGGCTGCGAAAGTTGGTTTCCTCGACAGAAGAAGAATACTTGTATTTGATAGTCGCTTTTTGCACGTAGTTACTGTTGTATGGTGGGGTCACCATGCGAGAAACGAAACTGTTATACAGTGAGTGCTCGGGAACCTCTCCACACCTGAGTACACTTTCATTCTTTTACTCGTTGATTTGAACATATGCGTCATATTCGCCCCCACTGTTTCACTCATCGAATTATCTGGGGAATCTAAATTCAGCCGAGGAAGTAGGTGTAGCAGCCGGGCAATGGCTTGGAACGGAGACGTGGGGTATATGACACTCAGGCTTGCTTCCGTCGACTGTGCGTCTCTTTCATTGAGGGACCAAAATATCACATGTTTGCGGTTGGACGTACTGCATAATGTGACTCAGAATTGTAGTCACAGTCGGCTTTGCGAGGTATTTTTCTGTATTCTACACGTTATGTATATGTTGTACGTGTATGTGGTTTTAACGGTCATTTGACAAGCTTTTCAATTACAAATAGACCATATTGTAAAGAGAATCCGGGATTCAGCTGATTTAGAACTAATTTCAGGAACGGAATGTTGAAACGCGGATGGTGCTGTAAGAGCTGATCTGTGGGGATACACCGAGCACCGACAAGAAGAGACTATCGAAACAGTGTGTACATGATGTGTGAGAACTTTCACCAAGGCGAATGACCACGTACTGTCACCCAATGTATGTGAGTGCATGTCCGTCGTGCAAATGAGTGTACACGTTTGTGGTTTAGTTTTTGACATGACCTATACGGAAGTTTGCGCAATAAACCAACTTGTTGGCCAAGCGTCTTTTGCGGACACAACAACTGGTGCCGTGACGAACGCGAGGATGAAGATTCCCTGGCCACAGCCGTTCGAAGATGGAGACGTCCGGACGTTCCTGGAGGACTTGGAGGACGTGGCCGAAGTGGTCGGAGTCAAGACCGACCGTGGGAAGCTGGCTGCCCTGCGGACGCTGGTGAAGGGCAGGGCGAAGGCGGTGCTGGACGCAGCGCGAAGAGGCCCTGCGAAGATGGAGTGGGCTGCTGCGAAGGAGACGCTGGTGGCTGCGTTTGACAGCCCGGCCGACCGCCAGGAGGCCATGCGGCGGTTCAAGGCGGCCAGGCTTGGACAAGGAGCGGACCCGTCCGTGTTTGCCACCACTCTGCAAGGTTTGCTGGACAGGGCTCTGCCAGGATTGGATCAAGAATCACGACGGCAGTTGTTAACGGAGCAGTTTATTGAAGGTCTCCCGATGGAGGTTCGCGACCAAGTCCGTATTGCCCATGTCGCCCGGCCGATGGACCTTGACGATCTGGCGAAGGTGACACGGGAGTTGGCAGTAATGTCCGTGGCCTCAGTGGATTCAAACAGCAATACGGACAAGAAGACATTGGAGGTAATGCAGAAGGCAATGGAGCAACTCGCAGCGGATGTAGCTGCCCTGAAAACAGCAGCACGGAAGAACGATCAACCAGGAGGCTGCTTCATCTGTGGAAAAAAGGACATTGGAAGAAGGATTGCCCAATCCGGCGGTCTCAGAGGTCTAAAAATAAAGTGTTTCGTGATTGTTCTTTTTGTTGGGCGGGTCGACTAGTAATGGGAGCGATTGAGAAGGGGGCCGTACATACAAGGGTTGAAGTTGATGGAGAGGTAGAACAGTGTTTAGTCGATACAGGGGCAGCTATTTCGTTGATTGCTCGTGCCGAAAAGCAAAACCTAGAACCGACATCCATGATGATCAAGACGGTTGGAGGTCATAGTCTACTGGTTGACGGTGTGAAAGAATGTGGGGTACGTATCGGCGGCCATATCGTAAAGCACCGTTTCATTGTGTCCCCAGAAACCAGGCAAACGATACTCGGAGCCGATTTCCTCGCTGCAACAGATGCCGTGATTGACTTGAAGCTCAAGAAGTTGTCAACCAAGTATGGCTCCCTGACGCTCATAGGACAGCGAAAGGATAGCGTCAACCAAGTACGCAAGGTTAAAACCCCCAGTTGCACAGCCCCCCTGCTCCAGTCCACGGTCGAGAAATACGCGGAAGTATTTACGACTGACGATGATCCGTACGGATTTTGCAACTGGATTGCCCATGAAATACCAACAACCGGAACATTTCGACCTCACGGGCCCCGCAGGATACCGGTTCATCTTGAGGAGGAATTGAGGAGACAAATACAGAACATGCTGAGCGAGGATGTTATCGAAGAAGCCAACAGTCCGTACAACTCGCCTGTTCTCCTGGTGAAGAAGTCCAACGGGAAGTACCGCTTTTGTGTGGATTTTAGACGGCTGAATGAGGTAACACAGAATACAGTCGTACCAATACCGTCCGTCGCTGATATTTTTGACAAGCTACAGCAGGCGAAATTGTTCACAGTTTTGGACTTACGCTCCGGATACTGGCAAGTACCAATTAAACCCACAGATCGTGAGAAGACCGCATTCACGGTAGGCGAAAAACAGTATCAGTTCAAGCGCATGCCGTTTGGCCTATCCGGGGCACCTTTCACATTTCGGCGCCTGATGGTTCAGCTGGTAAAACGACTGGATAATGTGGCGGTATACGGAGATGATATCGTAATATACAGCAACACGGAATCGGAACATGCTGCCCATATAGATGCTGTCTTGAATCGCATTAAGAACTCAGGACTGCGGATCAATGCTGATAAGTCACAGCTCGGACGATCATCGGTGGTGTTACTGGGACACAAGGTGGGTCAAGGCGAAATCAAGCCTCTCCCGGAGAAAATACTGACAATTAGAGAAGCCATGGCTCCGAATTCCAAACGAACCCTGAGACAATTTTTGGGTCAAGCGGGGTACTACAGTCGGTTCGTGAAAAATTTTCACTCCATTGCATTGCCATTGTACGAACTCCTTCGAAAAGACAAGAAATTTGAATGGACCGACGATGCCCAGAGGGCGTTCAAGCGAGTGCAACAAGCGATGAACGAGCAACAACTGACGTTGAAACTACCGAACACAAAAGAAACGTTCATCGTAGCAACAGATGCCAGTGACCGTGGCATTGGGGCAGTACTCAAGCAAAAGGAAGGAGTAATCGAGTATGCCAGCAGAGTCCTGACTCCAACGGAGCAGAAATATTCGACTATTGAAAAGGAATGTTTGGCAATCGTCTGGGCACTGGACAAGTGGAGGCCATACCTGTTGGGTCAACAGTTCCACGTGGAGACGGATCACAAACCCCTGGAATGGATCATGACTGCGAGGGACCCGAGAGGCAAATTAGCCCGATGGGCATTACGTTTACAGGAATATGACTTCACGATCAACCATGTGCCTGGTTTGAGCAATTGCGTCGCGGATTTTCTTTCTCGACCACAAGTAGACGACGAACTCCCCAAAGTGACCGTTGGAGTCAACGGCTTAATAATGGAGCAGGACCCACAAACGCTAGTACGCCTACAACGTCAAGATAAGGTCCTCCGGAAAGTGATTGAAGCTCTGGCAAGAGGCGTGAGAATCCCCACAAATACTAAGGATGAGGAGCTGAAAATAATCGCATCCCAATGGAAAAGAGTTGGCTTAAACAGTGCAGGCGTATTGACATGGCAGCGTGGCGTTGGGCACCCGTGCGTGGTAGTCATCCCGAGACAACTGAGGAGGAAAGTGGTGGCAGACTGCCATGAAATGGCACACACCGGATGCACTAGGACGTACGATCTGTTGCAACAAAGAGCATATTGGCCGAAAATGAAAGAGGATGTGACAACTTACGTGCTTGCATGCCAACAGTGTCAGTTACTGAAAAGCGACAATCGGGGAGCCCAACAGCCCTTACAACCAATACCAGTCTCCGAAATCGGTGAACTCTGGTCTATGGATCTTATGGGCCCATTTCCACTGAGCGCCCGCGGTAACCAGTACGTTCTGGTCATGACGGAACACTTTACCCGTTGGATCGAAGCGACTGGCGTTCCGGATCAGAAAGCATCTACGGTGGGAGATATGGTGATGAAGCACATTGTAGCAAACCACGGTGTACCAAAGGCGATCTTGACGGATCAGGGACCATGCTTCGAAAGCGATGAGTTTCGAACACGCATGCAACAACTGGGAATCAAGCGCATCCGAACGACGCCGTATCACCCACAAACGAATGGCCTAACTGAGCGTAACAACCGAACGGTCAAAGAATGGTTATCAGCCAAAGGAGGAGACTGGGAGTCTGCGTTGCCACTAGTGTTATTGGCCTACCGGGCGTCTGTGCAGGCGAGCACGAAGAAATCTCCATTTCAATTGATGTACGGTAGAACCCCTCGACTTCCGGTGGATCAGGACATTGGGGTATGGCCAGAGTGCATTGATTCCACTAAAGAATTGGTAACCGAAAGAGAAAGAGCCCAACGAAATCTGAAAGCATCGCAAGCACGCACAAAGGAGAAATCCGCAAGGCAACGGTTCGGCAAGACTAGAATGTTCAACCTAGGAGAACGGGTGAAATATCGAGACCATCGGAACACCGGTGCCAGCGGGCCAGGATCAAGAAAACTTTTGCCTAAATGGAAAGGTCCGTATTTGGTAATATCCAGACGAGGCCCAGTATACACGATCAAGAAGGACGGCGAGACGAAACGAGTGCACGCCAGTGAGTTAGCAACGTGGCACGAGATGCCGGCGCGACGAACCAGAAGATCAATAATCCGGGAGGAAACACCGCGTCGATCGGAGAGGATTCGTCGACAAATGCGAAGGAACCAAGGAACCTCAGAAGGGGGAGGAGTGTTGTATAACAGGCAGTTTCGTTGTGAGTAGTATACTACTCACAAGTAGTGTATTACCCACAGGGGACATTCAGGAGCAAAAGGACAAGCCCCGAACACGACGGACAAGAAGAGACTATCGAAACAGTGTGTACATGATGTGTGAGAACTTTCACCAAGGCGAATGACCACGTACTGTCACCCAATGTATGTGAGTGCATGTCCGTCGTGCAAATGAGTGTACACGTTTGTGGTTTAGTTTTTGACATGACCTATACGGAAGTTTGCGCAATAAACAAACTTGTTGGCCAAGCGTCTTTTGCGGACACAACAGTATCTTTATGCTCTGGTGGACGCTGGAACAACATCAATGGATTAGAAGGCCCACGGTTGTCTTGGTAATCATCAGAAATGCTATTGTTTCACTTGACGATGCTGTGCTCTGAGGTTCTCTAGCAATGAGGGTTGTGCCCGAGGAGTATGGCATATCCTGAACGAGACCTATTGTCGTTCCTTGGGTCATGTTTGATTATATGGTGGTGTGGTAAGTGGGATGTGACAAGGTTATCCGATCTCTCCTTTACTTAATCTTTCACCAAATAGGATCTTACAAAACTCCGTGGGCGGCTGTACAAACAGATGTGTGGAAATGCTTTCAAGTGCGAATCCTACTGTCCTGGGCAAGCAGATAATATGATACTTCACAGACGGATCGAAGCGTCCAACAGGTTAGAGGCTTCCCTTCGTCAGTTTGACTTAGTCGTTCCACCTCTCGGACGCAAGTTTACGTTGCACGATTGACAGGTGCTCACCACCACTCTTGGTGATGAACATTTGGAGGCCTGGAAGTCCATTTATCTTTTGAGCTGTCTCTGCTCCACTTATGGCGTTTTATACGAATAGTCTTTCTATACGACCTAGGAAACTGGCCACGGCCCCAGTAAATTCTACCTAGCTTAATCCTAATTGGGGAACTGTCCGTTTTGAAGAAGTGCGAAAATAATTTTTTACGACTTATGCTGTGTCATGGTCGTCAGTGTTTTCAAGAAGACTCGTAACGTATGCGATGATCGTTGAGGAGTAATTCTGGCCTTGGTCTTCTGGGCGATTCTGGCAGCTGTAGTTTTTTACAGGTTATCTCCAGCACGTGATGAGCAGCCGGTTCTCGCTCTTGTCATGACGAAGCCGATTAATTTTTATATATCAGTTGCTGAAACAATCCTACCACCTACGTTCAGCAGTGGTGGTGGTGGGTTTCACCGTGAAAGTGCTTGATAAATCCTACCCAAACATTCAACCCCATAAATCGTTCAGTGGGTCCCATGACAAGACGGGCTGTGTGGTAACTGAGTCTGAACATGAAATTTACCAACTTCCGCCAGGCCTTTGTTGTTCATCTGGTAGAGCACTTGGTGTCTTTTGGCACGTTGTTTCGGGTTCGGCCAAAGCTCAGAATATCTGAAGTTAGGTCTCTTCTAAAGTATCAAATCTGTTACACTACCTACCACTTGTGCAAGACTGTCCGATCTCCCCTGTCCTCCGCAGCCTTGCAACTAGTAGTATATCAGGAAACGGCCTTGATTCATTCATAACGATCACCAGCCTGGCTCGAGTCGGTGCTAATTGCAACGCTGGTTTGAAATACCCTATATAAACAAATATAAAACTGGAAGTGAAAATAGTTAAAAACAAAGATAAACAGGGAAGCTATAAATGTGTATGCAGACTTGTCTTTGACTGCAAAAGGTTGCCGACTCAGGTAGCGTTTTCATCTGGTTATTTCCGTCACCACGAGGCTCCTCACCTGATAGACTACACTTACTTTACCCAAAGTATTAGTAGGTGTTCTGATGTTTCCTGGTCACGTCAATGTTTGACTACTTCGTGGCTCTACCAATCTGTCGATTGCCTTAGTAAATAATGCCTTATGCAGTAACCGTTCGTCTAGTTTGCGAGGAACGTGACCTAACTATTGCAAACTGTGCAACCTGTTTGTTTCAACAAATGATTGCGCCTCCCCAGCGTTTTGAAATATGCACTGATGAACGGTCGCGCTGTTCGTACGATCAGTCCACTTGATGCGGATTAGCGGTTGAAGATATTAATGGGCACATGCTGCGAGTATGTCGTTATCTACATCGCATCTGACCCTTTCTGCTACCTTGGCGTGGTGGTCAGGCTTGCGTGCTGTTTAGATCCTGAGGGCTGTGCTGACTGTGACTTCGGTCCTTGCGGGTTCAACCTTGTCAGATTGGCCGATGGGGAGCAGCCAGACAAAAAGCAGTTGCGTGAGTGTCTGTGGACTTCTATCCATTCTTTTCTTCGGCTTTGTTGGTGCATTGTATGATGAATGGTCTGCCTGGCTTTTCATAGTTGAGCGAGAAATTTGCTTTTCATCCCCATCTTCTTTAGGTTGCACTAACATGCAATCCTATACTGCAACGCTTCTTGTATTACACTTCAAAAATCTTTCTTCCCAGTTTAGATCTCGTCATTGCAGCCTCTCTCTGTTTAGTTTCCGAGAGATAAGAGTTTCCTTTCCTTATTAGCCAATCAAGTGGCTAACCAGCATTGGCCGGCTGGACAGAAAGGCCCCACTGGCACACCTCCCGGTCTTATTCCTTCGGGTTTACACTGGATATGTGGTGTGTTGGTGGAACTGCAATTGGTGCAGCGCAAGCCAGTTGCAGTGATGGATAAGCGCAGGCGTCCTTTGGCTTCGGTCACTGTGACAGGCTGATCCGAATCGGATGCCGCCAACCATCTTCATCGCAAATGGACCGCTTTTTGGGCCATAGGGAAGGACAGAATACATAAACGTATTATATATCGTATTTCAGTGGCAGCCCGACGTCTTTTCGACGCGACAGGTCGTACGGGTTAGCAAAGGTAGCACTTGTCTCAAATCTCGTCGCGAATATCCTCGGCAGTGTTACAAGCTGACTAGACAAGTGTCCGAAACGGTTGAAGGTCTTGAGCGGACCGCCTGCAATAGAATGCCAGAGCAAGAGTATCCCAAGCTTAAAGCGGCTCTTTGCACTTTGGATTTGTGAATCACGTTCCATACAGTCCAGGCCGGCCATTCACGTAGTTCAATGTGATCTGCATATATATATATATACTTTTTTATGCCTCGTAGTCCACTTCATGTAGTCTTTGTCAAGAGAAGTATGGCCATATATATATATATGCACGTATCGCGCTTAGTAGCATGAATGTTGTTGTTGGTTGAGTGGGTTTTCTGTGGTGCGGGTGCAATCAATTAACAGGAGCTGTTTCGCACATGCCAACATACTCTTACCGCGTGGTTGTTTTTTTAGTTAGTCGTGGTCACTTTTGTGTTGATTGTTTGCTTTTACATAGTGTATTTACCAACAAGTTTCTATCCCGTCGACTTTTTTGCCTCTTAATTCGGATTTTCTCCTCAATTTACCAGTTACAGCTAAGTGTAGATACGAGTCGCTACTTTAATGCCGTCGGTGATGGCTATAACGATGAACAACTAGCTCGCTCGGTTGTTGTCGATGAAGATGGTGTACTTATTTATTACATTCACGACGATGCTTGAACTTACTAGAGCGTAGCAAAGCCTCAGGCTCGGACCTTCTTTTTCCGGTTGTTTCAAAGTATAGTAGTAAAGGACTGTCTGAATCGTCCGCCTCCCTTATTTTATGTGAGAAACTGAAGAGGTGCCTCCAGTGGGTCTTACCAGCACTAATTCCAATTCTTAAATCATCATGTGTACACCTCGCACCTTACACCGATCGGCCGCAGCGTCAGCAAAGAGTGTTCGGTGTGGCAGATGACTGGCTGACATCCTTAACACATAATCTAACCATCTAGGTATGTGCATATGTAAGGATTGGATAAAAGAACACGTTTGACAGTCAGTGCCAAACACCCGTTTCCTAACCTCCTCGTTGCTTACTCACTGGTGCCACCCGATATGAGCGATCGAACACAAACAGCTGTAGTCAAATACCTGAAGACTGTTCACGTCTTCTACCCGAAGCGGCCATGTTTTGCTGCCCAATAGTGGCACAGCCCTTACTGTCGCCTTATATGCGCGACCTTTAAACATCAGTGTGATAACTCTATGTGGCCATAGGTGCCCCAGATAAGCGAACACCATCCTAGCCTTAGAGATAGGCAATTCCACCTCATTTCCTACACCTCCGTCACCGCGAGTGCAGCTGACCGAGTGCACAATCCAGTCAATAACTTCCATGGCTTTATTATCTAATATTAAATCTAAGTACTAATGTTAATCTTGCAGAGGCATTTCACTTTGGGGCTATATGCGCATTCCAAAATATTTAGCATGGCGCGTTTTTTGTGTTTTTTGAAAGCTTTCATCAGCGATACCTCTTCGGCATATTCAAGATCAGGCAATTTTTCATCACGTAGGAGGTCCACGGCAATATCTTGTGAGTTCCGGAGACAATGCTCCATGATTTCGACCATGACAAAATTGAACGTAAATGGTGAAAGTGAACAGCCTCGATGTACGCCGCTCCTGGTGCTGAAACTGTCAGACAGTTCACCGTAAACCCCAACCAGAGATGAAGTATGGGAGTAAACCGCCGACGGTATGTTCACATACTTGGTGGGTACACCCTTGCGTTCAAACGACTCTAAAAGTGTAGATCGATTCACTGAGTCGAACGCACCCTTATAGTCGAGAAATAGGGCGATTTTTGGTCGGCGGTACACATGACGCTGCTCCAGAATTTGACGAGGGGTAAAGGTGTGATCTGTGCATCCACGTCCCGGGCGAAATCCTGCTTGTTCTTCCATGCTGTTTGCTTCCCGAACTGCAATGAGTCGACAAACTACAATGCATGCCAGAACCCTATAAATGACTGGCGTCGGACTAATTCCCCGGTAGTTTTCGCAAGAGCCCCTGGTACATTTCTTGAATGTAGGAACTACCATTTCGTGACACCAGCACGGAGGGATGGTTTCCGTCGTCCACACAGTTCGAAACAACTGCGTCAAGGCCTCTACTAAAGCCTACCGACCTTTTTTAAAAGTGCCGGCACGAGGTTATCTGGACCAGCTGCTCCATTACGTTTGAGAGCCGCAATGCAATTGCGGACCTCAGTCTTCGCAATGCAATTGCGGACCTCAGTCTCAGTGGGTGGTTCCAGCTGTCCTCTGGAACCATTAGCACGGATAAGCTCGAGGCGTGTCGATTTTTCCCGAAGCAAAAGTGGTCTCCATTTCCTTAACTTGTCTCATTAAACAAGCCTCACGATTAGCGTTTAGGCTACGCTTCAGTTTCCTACGGATATCTTTCTCAAACTTATGTGAACACTTAGAATTTACTATGAACCTTTACATTGTACTTATAGAAATAACCGGCAAACCACCCACCTGGCCTCAAACGTCTTACCGAGTGATTTGCTCCCAATGAACACGGCAAGTCGTTTGTTTCAGTTTACGTTCTTTTGCGCCGCACTTAACGTTGAAAAACTGCACCAAAATGATCCCGTCACCTTGTGCACCCCTCCATTTTTTCACTCTCTTCAAACGGAAGAGACGAAGTTTCTTCAGAAACCCCGGGGTAGATGGGGCGAGATCTGCAGTGGGATAATCGGTTTGCGAGTAAACTGACATCTAATGAGGATTCGTTAAGTTCCAATTTCATGCGAGCTCGGTAGGCTGGACCGACATAAACACAAAGTCAATCCGTAACGAAAGAATAGCGCACACCTATGAACGCATTAGTCATTACGAGTGTCCAACTTTGGCCTAACCCCAACGGAACACGTGAAAACACGAAAGTCGATGCCCGTCAGCCGTGGTGGGCTATAGACGAATCCACGGTATGCTGGAACACACTCCATTTCCTGCATTTCAGACGGGTGACGTGTTTGAATGTGAATCAACGACTGACTATCGTGTCAAGGCTTTATAGCAAGCCTTGACAAGTTAACGCACGTGTGCGCCCGATTCATAGTGCAGAACAGGTTTTACCGGAAAAGCTTAACAATGGGTCGTGGTCAGAAACAGGAGCGATCGAGCGAAGACAGTACTTTAAGGCAGCATTAAGGGTTTATACACGCCACACAAATAAGAAGCTAACCATTTGGGCGACTAACAATGGAGAGGTATCAAATCCTGTACTAACTGTGAAAACGCAATTAGTCAACGGTAGAATGTAGACTGAAGTTTTCCGTAAGCCCTTTTTCAATACGCATTAAGGTGAGCTGAAAATATGGCATTCCCGACCACAAAATTTCGAGCGGACTTTGTTGAAACACTTGATTGATCAGCTGACACATGAGTACAAATGTACCCGAATGCTATGCATTTGTCAAAATCAGAGCCGTTGCCAGTTAATCACGCGTAGTTACCCATGAAAAGAATGTACGTGTGCGCGAGTGTGGACAGAAATGAACAATATGTACACTTCCGGAGAAAACGGACTTGGGCAAGATTGTATTCGAAGAGTGCACATCGGTTCGAATAGATCATCGTGCGTAGAAATTTGTAAATGAGCTGGTATGCTGGCGAACAGACAAGTTGGTGAAAGCAATACACTAGTTTTCGTTCGTTCACTAGACCACGACAAATTTCTAAAAGTTCAGAAGGCTCATGTCGTATCCTTCAATCTAAGAAGTGTGAAGTGGAGAGACAATTGCGATGAACCCGCCTACGACAAACCGATTGTTTTATCTGTTGGTAAGAATGTCTGGGGGAGCACAATGGCCAACCATTTGTGAACCTACATTGAAAACCATACATCAGTGCAGGATACAGAACATAGATTTTAAAAAATCCCCTCACTCCTAGCTAACCTACCTGAAGCCAATGAAAGTTGAACCGAAACACCCGGTGGAGGTTAGGTGACACTTTACTGGATTTCTCGAAAGTATGCCGCAGAGTTAACCGTACAATTGTATGTATGAAACGCTATTAGCATGACCTGGATAAAACTTTGTTTCTTACTTACAAATTACCAACGTTTTGGAATAGAGATTAATGGAAGACGACCTAAATGATACTTCGCATATAGTCGTATGCCTCCAGGTCCCATTCTAAACTGGCTGTTGTACCCAACAGTCCTTGTACAAAATCTACAGCTTGTAGACCCTTCGGTATCGTAATACACCAACCACAACAAATTGTACTGCCAAAATATGGAAGCTTAAGTAGGTCTCTGACACTGTGCATAATTGGGCTATAATGTGACGGGTTTGGTTTAACTCTACGTCGTTTGTCGGGAAGAGATTGATTCTCAAGGAATAAAACTATGGGTGTTACAGTCAACGAACAATCGTCTCTGATTTCCGCCCGTCTCCCATATACACTTACAAAACATGGAAAGCTGAAAACGTTTGAGAAGCCAACCCGGTTGCTTGGATATCCCAGTTAGATGGGCTAACGTCCAATTCACCGGCGCGCACATATAATGAATTCACCGTTTAAATTTCATTTATACGTTGTAAAATACTCACTTCACTGCAGTGACATGGTGCATTGCTACAAAACGTGTATTTCTTCCATCTACTTGGAAAGAGCTCAAACCGGATGCATTTTCCTCGGACTATCACACGCCACAGAATGTGGCAGAATGTTGAATTATCCGTCACACCATTCGGGGTACACTGTCACTCTGAGTCCAGAATGTTGTATCCAAGGTCACTCGCTGTAGCCCCATCAACAAATGAACTGTCTTAAACGAAAACAACATTCCTTTAATGTAAAAATAACGTTAAACCGGTAGATGGGTCCGAGCAGATTTTATGCAATCCAAGTCTCAAAACAACATGACCACCTGGACAACACTGGCCTAGTTCATAAGCAACAAAGGCAGTGATAACAAGTCACAAGATGTCTAAACGAACGAATATGCCAATATTCAGATTAAACATCTTTTCTGCATTCGAGTTTCACATAGCTTTGAAACACTTCGTAACGTTGACATTACTGAAACGAGTATCACTGTACATATTCTTCTTCCTATACTCTGTGTTCGTTAAATACCGTCCAGCGTACGATCAGGTGGATGAAAGCTTTCCAAATTTTACGTAACATAAAATTATAACAGTTCTAACGTGAGCGACACAGCAGCATACCAAAGGGCTACCGCGGAAATGAATAATCGCTATATGTGTTGTATAAGTTTTCGGCCTACATTGTCAAGGGGTATAGGAACAGCTACCAATAACCCAATTACAGGGTCGAAATCCGGCATACCTATTGTGATATGTGCGTACTCCTAAAAATGTTTACTCTACACATCACACAACTTCATGTCACCATTCTCACCTTTTTCGTAATTGCAGCACAAACATCGAGTCGAGGGAGAATAGAGATGTGGAGTTTTGTGATATAAACAGTGGATAGTCGTGGAACTGTACACAAATCACATTATTCCTCACCTTGTTTAGAAACAGGAAAGTTAACAGAGTAGTAAGAAACAGTAACGTTGCTAATGTTCGCGGTTTCCAAGGTCGTACGGACGAACTCCTTGTTGTTTCCCTATTGATGGTGATGGATCTGGATTGACAGGAATATTTCCAAACAGGGTGTCTGTAGGAGCAAAACGATTCTCAACGATCATGAGATTAATTGTTATGTAGTCTACAGGTGACTGAACATTCGGACTGCATTCAATTTGTGTGCATCGGAGATTGATACGTTAACGGGCGAACGCAGTACTTACTCCATTGGAGTAAGCTGATTGATGGAGACTTCCCTCTCGACCATCTGGAAGTCACAAACATTCGTCCGAAGCGCACTGCTGTCGCATTTTCATGGCGATCAAAGTGCAGCTCGGCGAACGATTTTTGAAAACAAGTGGAGAATCAGTGTGTGTGCGACTAAAAGGTTACACATTTGCTACCATTTGCTACTGCCTTAAAACGGCATTACCAGTTTTTCGTACTGCAGCAGAAATCATGCCATACTAACACACTGGCGTATCCAATTTACACTCCGAAATGGTTAGAATGCGAATATTCAAAACTTTTGGGCAGTAGATTTCATTATCCCCATCGTAGGCAGCAATACCCCAGTGGTTCACGTTGGTACCTAACCGCCATACAACCGTGAAGAAAAAAGCAAACCCTGGCCAGGATGGGGAAAAATGAAGGAAGGGGAGGGGATCTAACTACGGAGAACATCTACGCCTATATTCAATCATTCAGCGTCAAGGTCTGTACACCTTGCAAATAAACACCTGGACTGTAGGTGGAGGTAAAGCGTCATCAGCAAGACATCTTCTTTACGATTTTCACTGCTGCGCGTCATCATGTGCACTTCACAGACAATTCTTCCAGATAACGACAGCAATCACACCACTGTGCCCCATTAGCCACCATCTCGCTTAACGCCTCTAGCCACCGACTCAGTCGCGAGGGCTGCAGCCTGAGAGGCGAACCCGACCTACAGTGACCAACCCTTTTGTGAATGACCTCATCTCCCTCTGCCAGGTCATCATGTGTCCACCTCGCACTTTACACCGATCGGCCGCAGCGTCAGCAAAGTGCTCGGTGTGGCAGACGCCTGGCTGACATCCTTAACACATGATCTAACCATCTAAGTCTGTGCATATGTAAGGAGTGGACATACATTTAGAGATTTCGTATAAGCTTGCTATAAGTCAAACACTACTCTCGTTTGATTGTGGCTTCCGCATTCCGACTAACTCCTCAGGAATCCTTTTGAAAGTGACATACCGCCATTCTCTTCTTGTTACGGATTGTCATTAGTAGGTAGCCCCACAACTACAAGGATTTGATTCCATAAGGCAGCTCTGTCGACTACTATGCAGTCGACTTCATATTATCTGCGACGAAACAGTCACATTTAAACAATCGGCTGCACTACCTTGCGAATGATGTCCGCGTTGCCAGGTCACTCAGAGGGGAGTTAAGTTACCGTACCTGTCATGTTAATTCCAGCCTGTATTATTTTTGCTTTTTGCTATGTTTATACGGTTTGCAGACACAAATCGCCCATCACTCTTGTTCCCAAGCCATCTTCACAGTGGGAAATAGGCTTGCGGTCGTCTAGATGATAGACTGAACAATTTTAATGAGGGATATGCATTTTGCCTCTTTGTCTGGTAATTATGGGTTGCTGACTGAACGAATGTAGGTCATCCTAAAGTGTCTGCACATTCTGACGTATAACAGCCTTAATGATTTGACAATACTTATCAAATCAACAACGAATAGAACAAGCGTTTTCGCAATATGCTGAGATACAGATCTCTGCTGGAAACATTAGAAAAGCTAACATAATCAACATGTTCCTGATTGTTTCCAAAGTGTAGACATTCCTTATGTTGAATGTTTGAGTTTGGACATAGTTGCGTTTTCAGCAGTCAGGCTCCATTCTTTCCCTTTCGTTTGCCTCTTAATTAGGCCTTGGTTTTCTGTCAGTGATGTCTGGCAATTGTGCTGGACAGTTGTTCATCAGCCACCTTGGTGCAAAAGTCACGGTTCGTTGATAATTTTAAGTCACATAAGCGTCCCTCATAAAACCCATATTTTACGAATGATTCCAAGTCCACCTACCTTTGCCCTTTGGGGAGGGCACCGAACGAACTTTCCACTGCCTTGGAGGTCAATGAAGGCAAAGCTATCATTCGATAAGTTGTTAAATACTCTGCACCCAGTCTTCACAGGTGGATGATTGATAATAAGTGGTTCAGTGGCGTTGTTTCAGTATGCTCCAGAGTGTCACATCCATCAACTGACCGAAGTTACCAGTTGCTGGGCCTACTTTTGGTGTGTTGCTGCTTCACTGTAAAGTATATTTGGTTCATCCACAGTTTTAAAAAAATTCATCCTTGTGTTAAAAGTATCCTCCTTTCACAGCGGCCGTAGTGCAGCTGTGCCACCGGATGCGATTTTCTCGAGCAACGTCGGTTTGCTTTATCTGATTCTAGGCTGTGCGTTCCAAATCAGTCAGACGTTTGCTACTTTTCAGCTATTCCGATTTTCTACTCTGTCGAGGATAGTTTGTTACCACATGTTTGCTGATCGCATCAGGGGGCATGTCATCAATACCTCGTGAATGAATATCTATACTGAGTTTAGTGAAGAAACCTGACCATACTAGCTCCTAGTACTGTACCCTGGTTGCATCGTGGGTTGCATCGTCAAGTCCACAATTTTATTGGAGTGCTATCCAGCTTAGTGCTTGTAGGTAAGTTCTGTGAATACTAAGACCAAGTTCTAGTCTATTCACGTTCACCTTTATTTGTGTGGACTGTTCTTTGCTTGCCATTTAGAATGATTACGTTTGTTGTAGGATGTTTTGATGTTCACCCTCGTGCCATTATTATAGATAACTTTCTCAGTTGGACTCTCCGCAAGCAGGTAATTGGGTAAGATTTCGAACCGGGAACTTTCGTATCACATCCATCTTCCTGTTTTATGCTGTTACTCAACAACAGTCTACTGGTTGGGTAAACACGGTACATTGTGCAGTTTATTTTAGCTCGGAGTCTTTATCACAAGATGTCGATATCATGTTATCAAATTACATCTGTACTAGGTACTGACAAGCTGGTCGCGTGTTTGTGCAAGCCGCAAAGTCACCTGAGATCAAAATTGTGCAATAAGTATGAGTGACTTTCGGCACCAATAGGTTTTTGCGGATTACACCGAGAATATTTAAAACTATATATGAACCTCTCATCGTATTTTAATCATTTACAGTCCCTTGCTTATCAACTTTGTGTTTCTTGCGAGCTGGAAGCAAGGTTTGTTAGAATGGCATGGATTGATATAAGTCACATCAACCATCCCAATATTTTTGGCCTTTTTCTTGTCTCTCTCTCTCGAGGTTACCTCCCATGAGTTCGGAAAAAATTGCCATGCTCGTCACACCAGACTCAATCGGCCTCTCTGCAACTTCCGATCATTCGATTCACTCTTCAACCAGTGGGTCACTTTCCTCCGTTACAACCACCAACATTTAATTAACACACAGGCCCTCTGGAAAGGCTTGGATCCTGCCTTCCCGTCTCAGCTAACGAAGTATGGAATATGGAGCATGCGATGCCCATCGCTTTGGGGCATGGGGTCTGATTATGTTAACCTTACATTCCACTTACTTTGCGACCATCGGAAATTTTGGATTTGGATTGACTTGCTTCTGTGATCAAGCATTGAACGAGATATTCTGTAACTGCTGTACATTTTCATCGTGACTGTTACACTCATTCCTCGTTTATTCATTCTGCCTTATGATTTTTTTCCGTTGCTGTTTCCGTAATTCGCCCTCAGATCATTCATGCTTTGTATACTGGCTTGTATGTATCCATGTAATACACCACTTTAGAACTGTTTTAAGATGATGTTATGCTTGCCTACTGGAAGTTACTTCAAACCTTTTGTGGTTTGTTTGCCATATCAAACAAACTGTTTCTCTTATCTGTTCCATTTCACCCATCGTTACTTAATTTTTGCACTGTTTCACCAGCAGCGAAGGATCACACTACTACAACTGGAACAGAGTAGTTGGGAGCCATTTATTTCACGTTAGTTTCGTCAACGACAGTGATTTGACGAAGAATATATGCGAATATCTAAACGTGCCAAGTGCACACTCACAGTGACGGTGTATCATTTCCGAAGCAACTCAGATTGGTTACCATTGTTCAGATCTGAGTTGTGGCTGTGATGCCGAAGTTGCTCGTTATTTTTTTAATCCTGCTATCAAGTATCGGTCTGTAATGTTTTAAAAGCTACCTATATACCTGGCCTTTCCAATCATTTCGGCGTGATTAGGCAATGTTGCGCTCAGCTGGTCAGCTATGATCGGCAAGCGAAATCATTGATCATTTTTGCTCTGAGGATTTACACAGAATATTTACAGTTTGCCTGGTTTCTATATCTGCCTTGATCTCCCGTGAACCGGTGAGCTCAGAAATATGTTTCATTCGATTAGTTTGGTAAGCGTCTGATTGGTTGCGCACATGAACCTCGTATATCCCTCCACAAACGAAAAAAAAACCTTAACAGACTGATAATAAATGGGGATAGTTTTATTCATTTCTAATCCGTCATGTTACACAAAGCATGTTACCCGTTCCACAAGCCATTCTACATTATACTCTTAGGGACCGTTAAACATGCCTACTGGTCGACAACTTGCTTGGTTAAATCTGTATTCATCTTCGGAAACAGGAGTGGTTACAACTTACATGTGGGTTTTCGGCAGATGATCACTTGTCATGGGACAGTTGAAAGCCACCTTTTTGCTCTTCTTACGCGATGGCACATCTCCAGGACGACCAGAGATGTTAATTCTTAATCGGGTAACTTTTATGCGAATCAGTTTAGATACCAAAGTTTGACTGCTTATTTGCGTTACATTCAGTTTACTCAGCGCTATCTTCAGATTTGTAGTTAAGTACACTTGTGTTGTGTACGAAAAAATATTGGCGACCGTCACGGTGAGACTGGACCTTGACGTGGTGTGACGGCTTGCGCATTTCGATGACCTTTTGGGCTAAACTGGACAGAGTTACTCATACCAGGCAGGCCAACAGGTTGGTTGGCGGCACCCGATTCGGATTAGCCTGTCACAGTGACCGAAGCCAAAGGACGCCTGCGCTTATATATCACTGCAACTGGCTTGCGCTGCACCAATTGCAGTTCCACCAACACACCACATATCCAGTGTAAACCCGAAGGAATAAGACCGGGAGGTGTGCCAGTGGGGCCTTTCTGTCCAGCCGGCCAATGCTGGTTA